>CAIGRB010169845.1:22538-50924 GCA_903798255.1 Fraxinus quadrangulata | reverse complement strand
AGAGAGAGAGAGAGAGAGAGAGAGAGAGAGAGAGAGAGAGGACTTCATCATACATATAATTGAAGTTCAAGGGTTGTACATATTACCTATTTAAAGTTTGATCGAAGTCAATTGGTCAACCAAAAGTCAAACCTGAATTTTAATTAATTAAAAGTAAAATTTCGAATTTGACCACATAGGGTAAGTTTGACCATGTACTTGAAACAATTCTACGATGTTTAAAACTTAAATTTCAAGTTTCAAAGATATTAAAACCACCAAATTTTTTAATGAGGAAACAAGACTTATTCAAGTCCATATAAAGACTTGAAGTCTTGATATTTTTAATCTCACATTTTCTTGATCTCTAGTGTTACGTGTTGAAATAATCATTGTATCTTAGAGTCTCATTGTACGTCCACACATTATAAAATAAATATTTACACCAAGACCTCCAAAGCATGTCAAACCAAAAATGCATCCCAACCACTAAAACTTCTCTTATTAAGGGAATGTAGACCCTCAATATCTTGGCTAAATGAAAATAGGAAGCCTCGTCCCAACAACAAATGAAAGGCCTTGACTCAGTATCGAATGTAAACATCATTTAAGTGAAAACTTTGACACAATCACATTAACATAAATTTCAGTGTAATAAAATTATGAGCACGGTAACGAATTGCATGACAAATGTCACTAGAGTATAAACCTCAACAAGAAGCTTGAAAATTGAACTTAATCATGATTTTCAATATAATAGAATAAAAATGTCCAAAAGCCCCCTAAAAAGTCTATAAATAGGGTCATTTTCACAATTAAAAAATGGTTGAAAATCTAAAATCCAATCCTTCACACTTTAAAAAGCTGTCTTAGATCAAGACAAAAAACTAAGGGTAGACACTATTAAAAACCTTAGTATTCTCCTTCGAAGTGCACACTTTCCGACGAAATAAGCCCTAGAAACTCCATCTTTATTCTTTTCTATAAAGAACCTACCCAAAAAATACAACCAAAGATCCTAGAAAATAGGCAAAATCTTGCCAACATTTTGACAGGAAATTTGAAAGTTGACTTTAAATATCTTATCCAGGTTTTGAGGTTAACATCTTGTAACAAGCTGCTCTTGAAGTGGGTTCTTGTCTTTGGACAATCTGAACTTGGAGAATATTAACAAAGATTCAAATGTTGGAGGTGATTCAAGAAAATCAACAAACTAAAGATTGTTGATCAAAGTTGGAGATTTAAAAAATTCATACAACCCTTAGGAAATTAATCACATGGTAGTTATTCTGCTTAAAACCACTGTGCACTTAATTGTTTAGATATGCAACATATAGTAATCTAGAAAAGAATTCTTTGTTCCAAGTTAAATAACTTTCTTTTTCACCTTCTTTGGGATTAAACTTCCAACATAACTGTGCTTATTTATGGCCCGCATAGTGGCTCGAGCCATTGCGATCGAGAAGTAAAACAGGTGCTTCAGTGTTTTGTACAATTGATTAGCGTTGAAAGGGAGCGGGTGTGGGGGTCTATACTTAAAGTTGAGGGAGGATTTGGACGCAATGCATTTTTTTCAGTTATACTATATATACATCACCACTTATAGATTATTGTATATACACATGATGTGGTGATATATGATTCGATCAGAATTTTTTCCACTTTCTTCTTGACACATTATCTATCTACAAAACTTTTTATCTCTCCTTATGAACAAGTAACATTATTCTTTTTTTTTTTCATGGCGGCAATACAAGAATTGTGTTATAAAAGCAATTTGGTCAAGAAAAAATTATGATGTGATTATTATTATTATTTAAACACAAATAATAATTGCCTACGACTAAGAGTCATTTTTTCAAGAACTACAACATCATAGTAGGTAGAGTTAAGTGATAGACTTAATGACAAGTAAAATTTATTGATTCATTTAATTATACATCTTATTTAATGTCATGTTAGTACCACAAATTGAAGTTTTAACACCAATAGTATTAAATAATTCCTTTTTGAAGATATTAATAGTCTTGTTTTCTTTCCTAATTTCCTTTCTTGAACAAGTTAGAAAACAATAAAAGTAAACTACTTGATGAACTAGTACCATAACCTTTATTAAGTTCAATAAATAAAAAATAAAGAGACCTTAGTGACTAGATTAGAAAAAAGATGAGAAGACCAAAACTAATTAGTTAAATGTAGTCACTAAAAAATTAGTTACTTTTAACCTTTTAGTAAATCTGTCTAGTCAATCCCAAATTTATTAGAAATAATATTTAGTACGTATTAATTTATTTAATCTCTGGTCCTTTTTTTGCTAGGAGACGGTTATTTTCCAAAATGTCAAAAATGCATTAAAAAAACAAGAAGTTCGAGACCAAAAAAATTTGAGCTCATTAAAGCAATGATGGAGTAAGATTTTTCACCTTAGGGGACGAAAATATTTTAATGAAGGTAAACTATACATGTATTAAGTATATACTAAAATGATTTTGAAATTCTTTAAAAATTTAGGAAGATACATGAAAATGGTGGGGAAGCAGTTGCTCTCGTCCCCGTCCAATCCCATTGCCTTTGCATTAATGAGATTGTGGAATATCATTAGAAGACTCGCACAAAAAATCTATCTTAATAACAAAAATTGTGTAGCAGAAAGCATCACCAACCTAGGAGGAGATCAACCTAAGATTCGTCTAGTCGTACTAATGCTACACCCCAAAGGTCAGTAATCGAGAGTGTCACAATCTTACACTTGCCCCCGATTGGCCTTCATTATTTGAAATTATAATTTTTCAAATAGTCCGTTTTTAGAGAATGTATAGTTAAAAGAGAAGGAAAAAATTTTGATTTACGTATAATATTATTTTATGAAAAATTGTGTCGTTGAAAATAAGGGAGAATAATAAATTTTTGAGATGATGGGGCCAAATGGGGGATGATTTCTAAAATCCTTCCAAGAGTTTCTGATTCAAATACTACATTCAAGAAATTCTTATGCCAAGTTGGGGCTATGAAAATGATAAGTGGCAATCAATAGAAAGCAAGTTTGTTTGCTTTTCCCGATTCTGTCCCTCTCAACCAAGAACAATTCGTATTTATTTTGTACCGTCAAATGTTGTATTCTAACTCATACAGCAATACAAAAATCTGTACCCACAGTTTGCTGTTCCCTTATTATTCACATTAGTGCCTGTGACAGAATGATGAAAAATTGGACAGTTTTGAACTTCACATTCAAGATAACGGGTATAATCAGAAATACATAAACAATTGATTGAGAGAAATAGATTTTTTCTTGAATTTATTCCTTGTATTCGCAATATTCTTGAAGTTTTAATTTGTGTACTTTATTTATAGACACTGCCATCAAGCATAGATTCCTTCTATGCTGTAAATCTAGAGCTCCCAATCTCAACGGCTCAGGGAAATTCATGGAATGAAATCTTGTGGGCTTTGCTTTCTGGTTCGATTCCGCCCTTTTTAAAAAAAAAAAAAAATTTCGTTGTTGATAAAAAAGACTTCTGCTTTTTGTCATTGCTCACCTCTCCTTTTCATGGATGCTTCTTCTCTCTCTCGCTTTTTATGTTTATAGGCAATGGGTTCACACATACATGTTTTGATTCCATTTTTTCAATTAATCTGAACTTTCGAGTATAAATAGGGGTGTGTCTGTTTCTGTTTTCTTCATTGCTTACACTTCCTTTCATATTGCACACAAGGTGTTCTTGAAAATTCCGAGCTGAACTTTAATCTCCACCCTCAAAGATGAGCTATACAAATCTGTCTGTGGGCTCTGGTTAGTTGAGATTTTTGCTTTTTCTTTCAGCTTTTCATTCCTTAAAATGACGAAATGAATGGCTTATCACAGTTATCTCTGTTTCTTTTCTGTCATTATACTCAATGTATTCATTTTGTTGAGTAGAATAATGACTTTGTTAATCAAATTTGTAGGAAGTAGAACAGCTAGAATGACATTTGAGTTTGGAAGGACATATGTGGTGAGGCCTAGAGGGAAACATCAGGCAACAATAGTTTGGCTGCATGGCCTTGGTGATAACGGCTCAAGGTAGAACTATTCTAGCTTTTGGCATTTTGTGATTATGAATTATGAGTATTGATTATCTCAATTTGAGTATCAATGGTGGATGATTGTGAAAAAAAAAAAAAAAAAAGCCTAAATTATTAATATGGGGACCATGATATGTTGATTTTTATATTCAACAACTTGACTGTTAATTATTCCTGGTGATTAGTATATGCCTGATAATAAAATGGTAGTAAACAAGTGGACCTTTTGTCACAAAAGAAAGGGGAAAGTTCCTCTTGAAAGAATTTCAATGGCTAAATAAGTCATGATTACGCACTTATCCTTTTATCAAGACTTTACTTTTTATCTCGACCTCTAACAATTCTAAATGTAATTAACATGAGAAATCTTGAATAAAACGTGTAAGCACTGCAAGCCATATGTTTTGTTGAAATCACTAGTTCACTTAATTTTGAAGGCTGCCAAGAATGGTTTCAATTTCAAATTTTTTGTTGATTCCTTCCCTTGGTATTTTGAGTCTTTTCATATAGTACTTTTTATAGAAATATTTACAAACTTGGTGTATATCTCCTTACAATCAAAATTCCAAGTGTATGTAGTTAGATACAGCGCTCGTCCTTTATGATAGTATATAGCAGCTATTTTATAATGTAGAAAATGGAAAATAAAAATGAAAATTTTCTGCTCATTTTGTTCTGTACTTCTTTTTGCAGCTGCTCACAACTTTTGGAAAGTGTCCCCCTTCCAAATGTAAGTCATCTATCCTACTTTTAACCGGTATAATTTACATTTTTCTTCTTTAGTTGCATAACTAGACTACCTGACTTTCCAAAAGAAAATTGTTTTCGATCTTACCATGCTGAAATGTTGTGCTTAACTTTTTTCATGCAGGTAAAATGGATATGTCCTACTGCTCCTAGTCGCCCAGTGGCAATGCTTGGTGGATTTCCTTGCAATGCATGTAAGCAAAAAAACAGAAAATTTAAATGTGGTGATTATAATGATCTAATAGTTAAAGTCACACTTCTCTTTTCGTGGTTTTCATATCAGGGTTTGATGTGGGAGAGCTTTCTGATAATGGTCCCGATGATTTGGAAGGTTTAGATGCTTCAGCAGCACATATTGCGAACTTATTATCTACAGAGCCTTCTGATGGTAAGATTATTACTCTTGCTTCATCTTGGATAGTTCATTGTAAACAGTTAATTGACTACATCTTTAAATGTAGCTCCTTTTTTCAGTTTCAAAAGAACAAATAAATTGAACTTTTATCAAAAAGATTAACTCCTTTTTGGATAAAAGTGTCATTCAGAATTTTATCGGTGACCTATGTATGAAGTTAAGAGTTGTTCGTATCTTTAGGTGACCTTTTAGTGTGTCTTAAGTTCAATTTGACATCAGTTTTGAAGATTTGTCAGTTCATCTATACAACTCCCTAAAAGTCTTCCTGTTTTTTGATATTTACACCAAGTTTGCTCAATATCTGTGTCATCATCAACAGAATTCATAACTTTTTGGGTTCCTTCCATATTTGGGTTTGCACATTATAATTACCAATTGATGCTGTCTGGTACAGTTAAGCTCGGAATTGGAGGCTTCAGCATGGGTGCTGCAATAGCCCTTTATTCTGCGACTTGCTTTGCTCATGGAAAATATGGAAATGGCAATCCTTACCCTGTTAACTTAAGGGCTGTTGTTGGTCTAAGCGGATGGCTTCCTGGTGCTAGGTAAGATTCCATTGATCTGTCTCAAATGATACAAAAACTATAGAATACAAAACAAGAATTATTAAAGGTCCAATGATTATTTGTCTATATCTTATCTTGTTTGTGCTCATTGCATATACAAACTAAGATGTGAAATTTTCATATTTGTATTTGGAAAAATGATATTCGCTTACCGTCTATAATTTATTGCAGCAATGTGAGAAACAGGGTCGAAGGATCGCATGAGTCTGCAAGGCGTGCCGCATCTCTTCCCATTTTGCTCTGTCATGGACTCTGTATGTCTAATACTTCCTTAAGATGTTACAGCATTCATATTATATTTCCTAAATTCCTAAAATATTTAAGCTTTTAGCATATTTAATAATAATACCCCAAGAATCCTTCTCAACTTCTCATCCGAAACTTAATTGTTACTAATATAGTCGATGAGCTGTTTTTGTTTCTCGCCTCATTAGTTTTTTTAACAGGTGATGAAGTGGTCCCTCATACACACGGAGAGAAGTCCTTCAACACCTTGAGCTTAGCTGGATTTCGTAACCTAGTGTTTAAACCATATGATGGGTAATTGAGTCTTTTCATTTAAATTAAGCTACCTCATACATTTGGATGAAACTACAAAATCTTATATCGGATTCTGCAGGCTTGGTCATTATATTGTCCCTAATGAGATGGAAGAGGTCTGCAATTGGCTTAGTACGAGGTTGGGATTTTAGGAGTAGAAATTTCAAGTTTTCACTTACAGATTGAAGTGGCTGAGGATCAATGAGTGGAGGAGCTATAACAAGGGAAAACATACACACTTGTAGACAGACACATTGTAGTTAGCTGTGGCTTGCGTGGTGAATTCAGTAGTAAATAGTATTTCATCCAGTTTTGCTATGTTTTGCCTGCAGTAAAATAAAGGCTTTGTTGAATTCAGTAGTAAATAGTTTACCATCCAGTTTTGTTATGTTATGCCCGCGGTGAAATAAAGACTTTGAATTGATATTATGTAGTTTGCTGGGTATTTTGGTTTTAATAATAGTATGTTGTATCCATCAATCTCTCACTCTTTTCCTGCACTTGTGTCCGTGCGTGTGTTTCAGCAAACGATAGTTTGGTTCCTTCATATAGACACCAAAAGTCGACTAGGACACGCGATTTTTGGAGTTCTATGACCATTGTAGAACTTTCACTAGCAAAAATGATTGTTCTTGTTGACCTTGAAAAGGAGATCTAAAAGTTACTAGTTCAACTTTAAAATCACTTAATAAGTGAATAACGCAGTACTAAAATTTTCAATTAAAAGCGTTAATTCATTTTTTAATTGTTCTAGATGTTTAGCCAATCAAGTCAAATTATTATATGTTGAATTGTCTCAATAATTAATAAAACAGTAAATAACACAAGATTTGGTGACGAAAAAAATCCTTAACTGGATAAAAACTCTAGGATCAAGTCAGTAGTTCCCACTAAAGACAATACGAACTTACAGTATGATCCAGCCTAAAAAATTCACTAGATTCACTAATTTAAATTCTGCAATCTCCAAGACTCATTGGAACGTGTTTTCCTCACACCTGCTCCAGATCTTCTAGAATTGTCTCTCCTGTGAAACACCAAGAACGCATCGTTCTTGTACTCTTTATGTACTTCTGGTCCAACCTCTCTCAAACTTCAGCAAACTTTGAAAGTTATTGAGAAAGTACATTCCTGATGATATCTAGAAAGTAAGTGTTTGATTATATGAAATTTGATGTTTTTCTCAAACTTGTGGTTGATTGATCTCAAGAATGAAAAGGTTAATTTAGATTTCTAGATGTGTTCTTGGATCTTATAATAATATTATGAAGATGTAAAATAATGAACAACCACACAAAAAACGTATTGGACATTGAGTATTTATAATGGGACGAGTATAGGTAGCATATGATAGATAAAACTCTCGAAAAATACAAATTAGTATTTCTCGAAAAACACCATCGCTCCAGCGCCAGCTAGCGACAGGCGAGCGAGAAGTGTGTCGCTCGAGCGAGTGCCGCGCAACAATGATTCTACTTTGGATGCTCGATCATCAGCTAGGCGACATGCTAGCGTAAATCCAACAATTCTTTCTTCTGTTCTATACTCGAACTCAAAGACTCCTAATTCATCTATACAACCCCCAAAATACTCATTGACTTTTACAATTCTTTTATAACAATCATATTCTTTAAAATAATATTTTTGTCTAAAGAATTGCCTATACAACTAAAAACCTAACAAGATCAACAAATTACTCTCACTTAATCGAATTTTCTCCTTTTAAACTCACTGATCTTATGTTCAAGTAGAAACAAAAAGAGAAATGTCTATTTGAAGGAATGCACGTCTTTCTTTGTTCCCAACTATATCTATTTATAGATTTCCAACAAGGGCATGAGGCAATTAGGTCCTTCCCGTTTTGATTAGTCAAATTTTAACTGAATTTGTTAGCTTTTCACATTTTATCCGCTAATCCACGTGTTTCTCATTCATTGGTTGTGAGTGTGTTTTACATTCTTATTTACGTGTGTTCTGATAACTATTTCTACTAACGTAGAATAGCTAGTAAAATTGGTTAAAGTATACATGCTCCCTTTGCTCGAGGTTGATTATAATGTTGCACCTTACAAATGCTCCCTTATTTTATCATGAGCGCATATGGTTTGGTTGGCTTTGAAAACTTTCGCTTGACAAAGGTATGGGTCCGTCATTAATCCTCTGTAAATTTTAATTGGTAACAAATAATCCTCGAAATTCGAGTCTAATCATTATGTTAGGCTTAGGACTTATTGTTTAATTTATGTATTATGTGTTGAACCTCGAAATATTGATCCCCGAATCTTGAGATTGATGGCAAAGCGTAAAGCAAACAAGCGAGGGAAATAAGAACATAAAATGTTCGCACAAAGTAGGCAAACATTTCCCCATCCAAGTTAGCTACAGGTTGTTAATAAAGTATACGTAGACCAATAAATAAAACGTGATACTGTTAATAGGATCAGTTACAAACTAGCCAATTAGAGGTCGTCATATGTCTTTTTCCTAAATAACCAAATTATCCCAAAACTTTGAGGAAAATCTATAAATGTCCACCTATTTGAATTCGGTACTAAATAGTATTCCATCCAGTTTTGTTATGTTATGCCTGCAGTGAAGTAAAGATTTTCAGTTGGTACTATGTTGCATGCTTAGTATTTTGGTTTCAATAATAGGATGTTCTCTCTCTCTCTCTCTCTCGTGTGCGTGTTTCAACAAAACAAGAGTTGGTTCCTTCATATAGACACCAAAAGTCGACTAATCAATCACAAATGCTCGCTTACGTTATCATGAGCTCGCATATGGTTTGGTTGGCTTTGAAAATGTTCGCTTGACATATGTGAGGATTCGTCATTAATCCTTTGTGAATTTAAATTTTCCCGAAGCTCGAGTATAGTCATTTATGTTAGGTCTAGGACTTCATTTTTAATTTATCTATTATGTGAACAGAAAAATATTTTTATTGTACCTGAATTTTTCGATGGTATGGGTTTTAATTATTCATCGTAATAAGCAAACCCAAAATTTTATTCGATAAACTCTTGGCCTGATGTATTGGTGAACTACTCTTCGTGAAATTGAGATTGGATAAATTTAGTCCTGGAAGTTTGAGCTTAACCATATATGTTAAGTGGCGAAGTTGTGAACTTGAGATGAGGAATAAATAATGCAACTTTCAAAGTCATTTTGTGCATCAATGATAGTTGGCGCATGATTAGATGTACATGTATTTCTATGTGCGTGGTACACACGCACATTTGAACCGTTTGCATGAATGTGCATTTTCGTATTCAATGGCTAAGATTGATTTATTTTTGGGCAATCATGATTGATTTGTTGGGATCCAACGGCCAGAAGATGTCTTCAAAAATTATAAATACCACGCCAATGTCATTATTGTAACTCCCTCCTAAAGCCCCTATGACGTTTTTACATTTCCGTTCTAAATTTATAGGCTTATTGACCCTTTGGAAGAACATTTCAGTAAAATGGGGGATTTTTTTCAAAATGATTCTCAAAATAGTTTTGTTAGTGTAAGGATTTTATTTAGAGATAATCACGTTCAATCTTTGTCCACTCCATTGTGTTTTCCCAGCATGCCTTTTATATGTACTCTGCCATCTAAAGGATGATAATCCAAGAATAATTAACCAAGAGGAGGGTGAATTGGTTTTTAAAACTTTTTCGAAGAATTAATCTAAATTCAAGCATGTAAAGACTAAATAAATTAATTCAAATAGTAAGCACAAATATAAAAGCAATAAGTAAAAGGGAAAGATGATGCAAACGATNCCAGAAGAACAAACTAAACAATTTCAAGAACAATTGCCATTAAGGAGATCCACTAGAGAAAGGAGAAATGCAATTCCTAATAAATTTATAGTATTTCTCCAAGAATATGATGATGGCATTGGATTGATGGAAGAAGATCCTATCAACTTTCATCAAGTCATGCAAAGGAATAATTGTAAAGAGTGAATTGATGTCATGCATAAAGAGATAAAATTCGTAAGTAACAATGACATTTAGGAACTCATCCTATTGCCTAAAGGTGCGAAATTCATTGGTTGTAATTGAATATTTAAAACCAAGAGGATTTCGAAAGGTGATGCTGAGAGATATGAGGCTCATCTTGTTACAAATTACTTTACTCAAAAGGAAGACATTAACAATAAAGAGATTTTTCTCCGATTTCTATTTAAAAAAAAAAACTCTTTTGGGACAGTTATGACATTTGTGACACATTTTGATTTGAAGAAATCCATCTATGGGTTTAAACTGGTTTCCCGTAATGGTATCACAAATTTCATCAAATAATTATCTCATTTGATTTTAAGATGAATTCAGTTGATGATTGTGTATATCACAAGTTCAGTGGGAATAAGGATATTTTTTTTTTGGTATTGTATGTCGATAACGTACTACTTGTCTGCAATGATATAAACTTATTGCACGAAACCAATAAATTTTTATCATGGAATTTTGAAATGAAAAAAATATTCTTGGTGATGCCTTTTTTGTATTAAGGATATAGATACACAAGAATCGTTTTTGGTGTATTTTTTGATTATCACAAAATAGTTGTATCGATAAGGTTCTTAAGATATTTGAAATGCAGATAAGTAATTCAGGTGATACTCCTATTGATAAGGGAGACAAGTCTAGTTTCAATTAATGCCTCGAGAATAAATTTAAAGGAAAGGAAATACATGAAATTCTCTATGCTTCATCAATTGAGAATTTAATGTATACTCATGTTTGCACACATTCGGATATAGCATTCATTGTTGGAATGCTAGGCAGATATTTAATTAACTCTGGGATGGAAATTTAGATAGCAGCCATTAGGTTATTCGGTATCTATAGAGAACTATAGATTATATGATCACATTCAGGAAAATTAGATCAATTGGAGATTATTGGATATTCTGATCATAGAATATGATTGCAAAATATTGTCATTAGACTGTATAATTTGAAAGACTACTTTAGTTATTCTGTGACAATAACAGTCTTGTATTCCAACAGAAGCCTGATAATGTCAAAGTTTATAGACATTAAGTTTCTAGTTGTCAAGAAAATAATTCAGAGTTGTTAGATTTCTATAAAGCATATTATGACAAACTCCATAATCATGAATCCATTTACTAAATGGCTACCACCCAAGGTCTTTCATGAGCATAATACTCAAATGGGTGTTGCATCTTTTGATGATATACCAGTTTAGTGGGAGTTTGTATTTGAATATTGTCTATTTTAGACATTTTTATCCATGTATATTCGAGTTATTTCAAAAATAAAGTTTTCAGTTCAATTCCACTCTGATTAAAGTTTATGGTTGATCTCATTAAAGAATAAAGTATGACTAGTTGGAAATAGGCATGGTTGGCTCACATTACATGTAATTTTCATGTTACACATCCACACTTGATCTGTATCATTTAATTGTATTGATGTACATGATCATTGAGGGTTTAGTTATGATATTTGTAACGAAGACCGCTTTGATCCTATATTGATATAATCAATGGACGAGATTGTTTGGAGATACTTTTGGTTATGATAGCAAAAATTTTGAGCTCATAAGGTTATACACATTTATAAGATAACATATATGGCTCAAGTCGAAAATTATTGAAAATTATTTAATTTGTCATGTAGGCCGACAAATGTAATTAATTGTGTATAAAGGCTATCTTAAAGTTAAGTCCAAAATTAAAGTGGTCTAATAAAGAATTAAATAATTGGGCTTTTGACATCTAAATAAAGTGTGAGCTAGACTACATATGTAGAGATCTGATCCATTAGGGTTTGTATTTGACGATAGACCAAATACATATGGAAACTATATATAAGGTTGTGGTCCTCAATTCATATGTGAATTTCTTATTCTTTATATCATCTCATCAATACAAGAATACAAGAGAAAGCATATTGAAAAAAAAGATCCATAAACTCATAATCAAGAATCAAGAAGAAGATTTGGAGCAATTAAATTGAATAACAAAATATCAAGATTCAAGATTCATTATTCAAGTTATAAATCAATGGATCAATGTATGTTCCGCATTAATTAAGTTTCTTAGTGATTTGACACACACGCATATATATACATAGCCTAATAATGAATTAATCAATAACAAGAAGTATGTCACTTAATTATTGATTCTAGATGATTAAGGTAATTATTCCAATTAACCCTAGGTTAAACAATCACATAAAAGTATAGATCAAAAGAAATAAAATAAATAGTACTAAATATGATCATGGAGGAAAACCTCCTCAGGATCAAAAACCTCATGGCAAACTTGTCAGTAAAATTTGCTAGATAAGTTAATTTACAATTAGTCTAGACAATGATAAACTTTAGCCAACTTTGCCACCTAACTTGTAAATCACCAAGGAACTCCTTTGGTTGCATGACCTGTACTTCCTAGCAACTCTGGGCTATTTTCCTTTCCAAATGGATCACTAGAACGAATTCATTCCAAAGTGCTGGAACTCCAAGCGCCTATTCTCCCAACTTTAGAATACTGAAGGCTTAAAGGTGAATGTAAGGTTTTGTTTGGTGTTTGATCTAACAATCTTCTTATGTTTTGATCTGTGACTGAGGGAAGAGAATATTGGAATATGTGTTTGTTCTTCAAAGTATGCTCTTTTGACTAAATACAAGGCTCAACCAATGTTGGAACAATATATGGAAATATGAAAATATATGTGTGATTGAACTAAGTGATCTTTTGGAATGAGTAATTGCCTTTAAAGAATGATCTCTATGATGAATATAATGTTCAACCAACACCTTTCGACATTCTATGGGTTGTATATTTATAATGGATAGTGGTTTGGGGTGAAATAGGATTGAAAATCAAAATTAAAAGCGAAACAAGATTCTATATCGTCAATTGTCACTCAAGCGAAATACCTCGTGCCAAGCAAGCGATCGCAATGCCTATCGAGCCCCAGGGTCACAGAGGTCGAGCGTCGATGCTCCAATTTTAAGCGCTCGAGCGCTAACTAGGCACACAGTGAGTGGTTGAGAGTCCAAATCTTTATCTACTTCTTGAAGTCCGTTTCTTTATAATCTTCTTCTTGAATTTCTGACTTCTTTTAGGACTCTACTAACTCCAAACTATTGGCTTTAATTACAACTTAATAACTCATGATTTTGAAGACGAAAACTCTCAATAATTAATTTGGACATTGCCAATTACAAATTTAACCAAACAAACTTTATTATAAACAATAAATTTTATAGAAGAGAAAATGTGGGGCCTCAAGGAAATTAACATTTTAATTTTTAGCAGTTAGAATATGACCTAAATTCCTTTTTGGATTATGTTTGGGTCGTTTGATTGATAAAGAAGACAAACAATTTTCGTTTGGAAGTCTGGTTTGAAGAGGGATTAGATTTCATCAAGGATTGTGAGCTTGATTCCAATTCTGACTGCAATTATTGTATTCTACTTCATTCAAAACATCAAAATTGGGCTATTATATAGTCCACATGGTTTAGGCTCTTAAAATGATTGAGTAACATAACAAAACATTGTATAGCATTGAGAGAACATCAAAGGGAGGATCTAGATTATATATAGAGAGATTTTTGCGAGTTCCTTTTGTATACTCCTTGCTATTGATGATAGTGAATTCTCTGCCTCTGCCCCTGGGTTTCCCGAATTTGAGTTTTTACATTAAATTTTGTGTTCTTGTATGATTTTTTTCATCTTATCATATTTTTCTTGGCTTTAATATTCATAATAAGTGGTATAAGTTCAATCACTGGGTTATTGCAAATTGGCTTGTTTTCCTAACAAATGGTATCAGAGCCAAAGATTGAAGTTCTCGGGGGAGCCTGTTTGGTCTCGTATTGAAGTAAGGTTTGATCAACTCAGAATGAAGTTTAATTCTTTTGGAATGGCAAATTTGAAATTTAAATTTCGCTTTTAAATCGAAGCACCAGATTTTCTTTGTGGCTGATCAAGATGTGAGAAGTACTCGCCCGATTGGATTTGATTGATACTTCGTTGGGGCTTAACAGAATGCCCGCAACTTTGATATTAGAGAAAAATCACAGATACATCTTCATATTTCAAATCAAATTATTCAGAGCGTGGTAAAGGAGAAAATTGTCGATGCATTATGGTTGAAATTAGAGCAGTTATGCACGACTCGAGGTCTAACCAGTAAACTGCATCTAAAGCAACCTTATATTCTTATCACATGGCAGAAGGTGGATCTCTGGAAGATCATCGTTTGTATTAAATGAATATATCGTTGATTTGGAGATAATGTGGGTCAAGTACGATGGAGAAGACTTAGGGTTGATTTTTCTTTGTTCGTTGCCCGCTTCATATATGACATTTAGGAACACCATCTTGCATAGTAGAGATACTATCTCACAATTACTAAGCTTTATGATTGTGAGAGTGGGTCATGTGGTCACGGAAGTGATAACCCAAGAATAACTAACTAAGAAGGGGTGAATTGGTTTTTAAAATTTTTTCAAAGAATCAATCTAAATTCAACCAAGTAAAGACTAAATAGATTAATTCAAATAGTAAGTACAAAAATAAAAGTGATAAGTAAAAAGGAGAGATGATGCAAACGATATAATTGTGGAGGTTCGATCCAAAGCAATGATCTACGTCCTCCGTAACCAATCTCTCCAACACAACCAAGGTCTTTTCACTATGTTGATTGACTTATGGTGCAATCCAACCCTTTAGAACGCTTCCAGTGACTTACAAATAAGGAACACTAATTCTAACATAATGTTGAATTTTACAGGACTTCAAGACGAACCATGAGCTTTACAGGACCTTAATGACACATGGTGACTTACAACAAAGAGCACCGATCCTTATAGAATGTTGATATTTAAGAGACTTCAACACAGCCCACACTTTATCGAAGTAATTTTACAATGAAATCCCTCTCTTGATAAATAATACAAATAAATTAAGCATTAAGAAAGATTAACATTTTAATGAATAGTAATAAATGATAGCTCAAATATTAGATAAAATTTTTTGATGAATATGATAGTAAAAATTAGATTCAATCAATCAAAATGTTTTAATGAGAATATGAAGAAATAAATAATGTAGGTTCAAAAATATTCTCAATAGTCATCTCTTTTTTATTGGATGATTGTAATAAATTATACACTAAGAGAGAAATGAGAAAATTTGATGAATATGATAATTTTACAAGTTTAGTTCAATTAATCAAAGTTTCAATAAGAAAAAGAAGAAGAATAAGAAGTTTATGCAATGTAAGTACAAAAATCTTCTTAAAAAATATATCTATCTTTTAATGAATAATTTGTGATAAATTAAATACTAAGAAAAAAATTAAAAACTTTGATGAATATGATGTTTACAAGTTTGATTCAATCAAAATTTCAATATGAAGAAGTAGAAAAAGTTTATACAATGTAAGTGCAAATATCTTCTTCAAAAATATATCTATTTTAAAATTAATATAAATAAGTAAAGTACAAAGAGAAATGAAAAACTTTGATAAGAGAAATGATTCAAAAAGTTTGATCCTACAATCAAAGTTTTTGCTATGAATAAATAAATTTAAATGAATGTAAAAATGTAAATTCAAAAAATCTTTTTCAAATAAACAACTTTGATAAGTAGATTTTCAAAACTTAATTTGATCAAAAGTTTTTTAAAATTAAATGATTTGATAATAATAAATTAGAAGAGAAATTAATATAAATTTGTTCAAAAGTACCTCATTTGAGTGCTCTCTAATGTTAAAATGAATGGCAAGTGAGTTGGTATTTATAACAGTCAAAATATCAAATATTCTATCGAGCCAAACGACCCATCCGAACGTCCGAAATAGTACCGGACAACCAACTAGCCGTTGCAGTCAAAACGGTTAAAAAATTGACCGTTGGAGATGATCTTGACGTCTGATTCATCCATTCGGACATCCAATTGACTGTTGACCTTTTTTTTTTTTATATAGGAGATATGATCAAGGTCAAGTATCACATTGAAAGATTAATCTTAATTTTGATCAAAAATATTTTATGCAAGTGATATGAAAATAACTTTTCGTCCACAAAATAATTTTTGAGCTATTGTCATTCATTATTAAAGATCAAAGTGTTATACATTTACATATGATCTCGAAAGCCTAGTTTTTTTTATCTTGCTTCGAAGTTTCTTTCATGTTTAGCTCTTAAACTTTTGATCTTGATCTTTCTTGACGTTTGACTTTAATGCTTGACTTCGATCTTGACCTTCTTCATGAGCCTTATTTGATTGTCTTGATTTAGATCTTTTAAGCTTTCGTCTCGAATTATTTGATTTGAATGCTTAACTTTTATTTTGATTTTCATTTCGAGTCCGATTTATGATGTGTTGATTTTGGCAATGCTTGATTGATTTTAACGTTGAATTATCAGTACTCAAAATCAATTATTAGAAATAATAATAATCTTGTTTGTTATGATCAAAACATTAAGGATGAAATCAACTATAAATCAACAATTTTTCCGCTTTTTGATTATAACGAATAAGATGAATTGCGAGATAAGATTGAACAATTGATATCATATTGATACATTAATATATATTATAAAATTTTTCATGTAATCCATATATTCCCCCTATCTTTTACAAATCAATAATCATATATTCATAATCATATATTCAAAGCATATAAATGATTTTCCCTCTTCCCCCTCCCTTTTTTTTATATATTCCAAGCATATTATATTTTCAAATCAAAGCATGCATAATCATCATTTCACTTCATATTTTCTTCATTTTGGCATAAGTAAAAAGGCATAGCATTTAAGATTAAAAGACAATCATAAGGAACAATAAAAGATTTCCCCTTTTTAATGCTTTTCAAATCTATCTTACTCAATTTCTCTATTTAGCATAAGCAAAATGATAGCATATATGAGAGGAAGATGATGACATAAAAGATCAAAATATTAAATCAATCATAAAAGATAGTAACATATTTCCCCTCAATTAAGTACAAAATGCCAAATATATACAAGTGTAAATAAGAGGATAATTATCACATTTATAGTAAAATAATAATCAAAGTATGAGTGATAAAATGACAAAAGCATACTCATTTGGGTAAAATTTATATAAATTCCAATAGATTATGCACATAGAATCACACGAGAACATTTAGTATGAATTCAATTTAGCCACATATTTCAAATTCATCGATAATTCCGAAACTTCTTTGAATAAATGAAAATCTATTAAGTGTTAGAGGTTTAATGAGAATATCGACCAATTGATTTTCCTTATTCACAAAATTTAATACAACATTCCACTTTTGAGTGTCTTTAGAATACCATAGACGTAATATATTAGTGCCACTAAGATATTTAAAATTCGTTTTATGGCACTAAAGTGCGATTCTTGAGTATTGGGTTGAAATATAGCACATAATTACACATTAAACATAATATCGAGTCTACTTACAATTAAGTAAATGAGAGATCCGATCATACATCGATATTTTGTTATGTTTATGGAAGTACCTTGATCATCTAGTTTGATTTGGAATTCTATTTTTCCAAAGATCATAGGGGTTTTGCGTTTTTATTCGACTAATTAAAACTCTATAAACAATATAGCAAGTAGTGTGAACTGCTTCGGCCCAAAAGTATTTGGGTAAACTAGTTTTATTTAGTATAGTCCGAGTCATTCTTTTGCAATGTGCGATTCTTCTTTTTATTACACCATTTTATTGAAAAGTTCTAGGAGCCAAAAAATTATGTTCATAACCATAAGTTTTAAACAAATCATCATAAGTAATATTATTAAATTCTCCACCATGATCACTTCTAATGATAGTAGTCGTATATCCCTTTTATTGTGAACCTTTTTACAAGAATATTCAAATGCATTCAATACTTCATTTTTCAGGTTAAAAATGGAAATCAAATAAATCTAGAAAAGTCATCAATAATAATGAAAGCATAATGTTTACCATTTAAACTTGTGATACTAGATGAACCAAAAATATTCATGTGGCAATTTCCGTTTACCTCATTTTCAATATCCATGAAGTATATGTTGGCAATTTCCTCTTGCCTTTATCTTCTTTATGGTTATCATCATCACTTTCGTCACATGTTGTTTGAAGTGCTTTCTTTTTTACGAATTTATTCTTTTCTCCTTCATTTTCTTCTTTCTTATAGAATCGATGATTTTTGCGAAAACTTTTCAATTTCTTAACAATAAAAACTAGATTATCAAGTTCTTTATCATTCATATTTTCGTTTGAACTGCCTTCATCAACTATGGATTTTAACACAATTTGGCGTCTTTTCTCTTCTTTGCTTTTCAACGTTTTCTCCTTTGTCTCGGTGCGATTTAGTTCATATGTCATCAATATTCCATAGAACTCTTCCAATTGATATGTGTTGATGTCTTCGGTGTTTTCTATCAACATACTCAATGGACTTCATTCTTTCGAGAGTGACCTAGCATTTTACTTACGAGCTCACAATTTTGTAAATTTACAATCGAAACCTTTGAGGCCATTAACAATATCGGTGAAGTGAGTAATCATGTCAACAATAAGTTCATTCTCTTTCATGAAATTTTTTTCAAAATCTTTAACTAAGATATTTATCTTAGTTTCTTTCACTTTACTAGTTCCAACATGAGTAATTTCTAAAGCATGTCAAATATCATAAGCGGAATCATATGTACTAATACGATTAAATTCATTTTTATGTAAAGCACAATAGAGTAGATTTTTTACTCTAGTATTTAAAGAAAATTTTCTTTTATTCTCTTCGTTATATTTCTCTCTAGGTTTAGAAATTATATAACCGGTTTACCATCCTATTTAATAACCTTTTTAGGCACATATGAACCAAATTCAATAACTTTGTAGAATGCCCCTCAAGATTTTGAAAAATGTGGTTAGCCATTACTCAAAATTGTGAAATCTTTAAAATTGAGTACCTAGGTCTGATACTAATTGATAACTCAAAAATAACTAACCAAGAGGGAGGTAAATTGGGTTTTAAAACTTTTTCGAAGAATTAATCTAAATTTAACCAAGTAAAGACTAAATAGATTAATTCAAATAGTAATCACAAAAATAAAAGCGACAAATAAAAGGGAGAAATGATGCAAATGATATAATTGGGGAGATTCGATCCAAAGTAATGATCTACTTTCTCTATTACCAAGTTATCCAGCACGAGCAATGCATTTTTACTATGTTGATTGACTTACNTTGACCTTTTTTTTTTTTATATAGGAGATATGATCAAGGTCAAGTATCACATTGAAAGATTAATCTTAATTTTGATCAAAAATATTTTATGCAAGTGATATGAAAATAACTTTTCGTCCACAAAATAATTTTTGAGCTATTGTCATTCATTATTAAAGATCAAAGTGTTATACATTTACATATGATCTCGAAAGCCTAGTTTTTTTTATCTTGCTTCGAAGTTTCTTTCATGTTTAGCTCTTAAACTTTTGATCTTGATCTTTCTTGACGTTTGACTTTAATGCTTGACTTCGATCTTGACCTTCTTCATGAGCCTTATTTGATTGTCTTGATTTTGATCTTTTAAGCTTTCGTCTCGAATTATTTGATTTGAATGCTTAACTTTCATTTTGATTTTCATTTCGAGTCCGATTTATGATGTGTTGATTTTGGCAATGCTTGATTGATTTTAACGTTGAATTATCAGTACTCAAAATCAATTATTAGAAATAATAATAATCTTATTTGTTATGATCAAAACATTAAGGATGAAATCAACTATAAATCAACAATTTTTCCGCTTTTTGATTATAACGAATAAGATGAATTGCGAGATAAGATTGAACAATTGATATCATATTGATACATTAATATATATTATAAAATTTTTCATGTAATCCATATATTCCCCCTATCTTTTACAAATCAATAATCATATATTCATAATCATATATTCAAAGCATATAAATGATTTTCCCTCTTCCCCCTCCCTTTTTTTTATATATTCCAAGCATATTATATTTTCAAATCAAAGCATGCATAATCATCATTTCACTTCATATTTTCTTCATTTTGGCATAAGTAAAAAGGCATAGCATTTAAGATTAAAAGACAATCATAAGGAACAATAAAAGATTTCCCCTTTTTAATGCTTTTCAAATCTATCTTACTCAATTTCTCTATTTAGCATAAGCAAAATGATAGCATATATGAGAGGAAGATGATGACATAAAAGATCAAAATATTAAATCAATCATAAAAGATAGTAACATATTTCCCCTCAATTAAGTACAAAATGCCAAATATATACAAGTGTAAATAAGAGGATAATTATCACATTTATAGTAAAATAATAATCAAAGTATGAGTGATAAAATGACAAAAGCATACTCATTTGGGTAAAATTTATATAAATTCCAATAGATTATGCACATAGAATCACACGAGAACATTTAGTATGAATTCAATTTAGCCACATATTTCAAATTCATCGATAATTCCGAAACTTCTTTGAATAAATGAAAATCTATTAAGTGTTAGAGGTTTAATGAGAATATCGACCAATTGATTTTCCTTATTCACAAAATTTAATACAACATTCCACTTTTGAGTGTCTTTAGAATACCATAGACGTAATATATTAGTGCCACTAAGATATTTAAAATTCGTTTTATGGCACTAAAGTGCGATTCTTGAGTATTGGGTTGAAATATAGCACATAATTACACATTAAACATAATATCGAGTCTACTTACAATTAAGTAAATGAGAGATCCGATCATACATCGATATTTTGTTATGTTTATGGAAGTACCTTGATCATCTAGTTTGATTTGGAATTCTATTTTTCCAAAGATCATAGGGGTTTTGCGTTTTTATTCGACTAATTAAAACTCTATAAACAATATAGCAAGTAGTGTGAACTGCTTCGGCCCAAAAGTATTTGGGTAAACTAGTTTTATTTAGTATAGTCCGAGTCATTCTTTTGCAATGTGCGATTCTTCTTTTTATTACACCATTTTATTGAAAAGTTCTAGGAGCCAAAAAATTATGTTCATAACCATAAGTTTTAAACAAATCATCATAAGTAATATTATTAAATTCTCCACCATGATCACTTCTAATGATAGTAGTCGTATATCCCTTTTATTGTGAACCTTTTTACAAGAATATTCAAATGCATTCAATACTTCATTTTTCAGGTTAAAAATGGAAATCAAATAAATCTAGAAAAGTCATCAATAATAATGAAAGCATAATGTTTACCATTTAAACTTGTGATACTAGATGAACCAAAAATATTCATGTGGCAATTTCCGTTTACCTCATTTTCAATATCCATGAAGTATATGTTGGCAATTTCCTCTTGCCTTTATCTTCTTTATGGTTATCATCATCACTTTCGTCACATGTTGTTTGAAGTGCTTTCTTTTTTACGAATTTATTCTTTTCTCCTTCATTTTCTTCTTTCTTATAGAATCGATGATTTTTGCGAAAACTTTTCAATTTCTTAACAATAAAAACTAGATTATCAAGTTCTTTATCATTCATATTTTCGTTTGAACTGCCTTCATCAACTATGGATTTTAACACAATTTGGCGTCTTTTCTCTTCTTTGCTTTTCAACGTTTTCTCCTTTGTCTCGGTGCGATTTAGTTCATATGTCATCAATATTCCATAGAACTCTTCCAATTGATATGTGTTGATGTCTTCGGTGTTTTCTATCAACATACTCAATGGACTTCATTCTTTCGAGAGTGACCTAGCATTTTACTTACGAGCTCACAATTTTGTAAATTTACAATCGAAACCTTTGAGGCCATTAACAATATCGGTGAAGTGAGTAATCATGTCAACAATAAGTTCATTCTCTTTCATGAAATTTTTTTCAAAATCTTTAACTAAGATATTTATCTTAGTTTCTTTCACTTTACTAGTTCCAACATGAGTAATTTCTAAAGCATGTCAAATATCATAAGCGGAATCATATGTACTAATACGATTAAATTCATTTTTATGTAAAGCACAATAGAGTAGATTTTTTACTCTAGTATTTAAAGAAAATTTTCTTTTATTCTCTTCGTTATATTTCTCTCTAGGTTTAGAAATTATATAACCGGTTTACCATCCTATTTAATAACCTTTTTAGGCACATATGAACCAAATTCAATAACTTTGTAGAATGCCCCTCAAGATTTTGAAAAATGTGGTTAGCCATTACTCAAAATTGTGAAATCTTTAAAATTGAGTACCTAGGTCTGATACTAATTGATAACTCAAAAATAACTAACCAAGAGGGAGGTAAATTGGGTTTTAAAACTTTTTCGAAGAATTAATCTAAATTTAACCAAGTAAAGACTAAATAGATTAATTCAAATAGTAATCACAAAAATAAAAGCGACAAATAAAAGGGAGAAATGATGCAAATGATATAATTGGGGAGATTCGATCCAAAGTAATGATCTACTTTCTCTATTACCAAGTTATCCAGCACGAGCAATGCATTTTTACTATGTTGATTGACTTACGGTGCAATCCAACTCTTTAGAATGCTTCGGTGACTTACAAAAAAGAAGCACTGATCCTTATACAATATTAAGGTTTACGGAATCTCAACACGACCCATACTATTGAGTTTTACGGGACCTCAATATGACCCACACGGTGACTTACAATAAGGAGCGCCGATCTTTATAGAATATTGATCTTTAAGAGGCTTCAACACGACCTACACTTTATCTAAGTGATTTTACAATAAAATTCATCTCTTGATAAATAATACAAACAAATTAAGTATTAAAAGAGATTAACACTTCAATGAATAGAAATAAATGATAGCTCAAGTGTTAGATGAAATTTTTTGATGAATATGATAGTCAAAAATTAGATTCAATTAATCAAAGTGTTTCAATGAGAAGATGAAGAAATAAATACAATATAGGTTCCAAATCTTCTCAAGAAATATTAAGCTTTAAGGAACCTCAACACGACCCATATTATTGAGCTTTACGGGATCTCAATATGACCCACACGGTGACTTACAATAAGGAGCATCGATCCTTATAGAATATTGATCTTTAAGGGACTTCAACACGACCCACACTTTATTTAAGTGATTTTACAATAAAATTCATTTATTGATAAATAATACAAACAAATTAAGTATTAAAAAAGATTAACACTTCAATGAATAGAATAAATGATAGCTCAAGTGTTAGATGAAATTTTTTGATGAATATGATAGTCAAAAATTAGATTCAACCAATCAAAGTGTTTTAATGAGAAGATGAAGAAATAAATACAATATAAGTTTAAAAATCTTCTCGAGAAATATCTCTTTTTAATGGATGATTATAATAAATCAAATACTAAGAGAGAAATGAAATTTTTTGATAAATATGATATTTTACAAGTTTAGTTCAATTAATCATTTCAATATGAAGAAGTAAAAAATATTTATACAATGTAAGTGCAAATATCTTTTTCAAAAATATATCTATTTTAAAATTGATATAAATAAATTAAGTACAAAGAAAAATGAAAAACTTTGATAAGAGAAATGATTCAAGAAGTTTGATCCTACAATCAAAGTTTTTGCTATGAAAAAATAAATTTAAATAACGTAAAAATGTAAATTCAAAGAATATTTTTCAAATGAAAAACTTTAATGAGTAGATTTTCAAAAGTTAATCTGATCAAAAAATTTTCAAAGTTAAATGATTTGATAATAATAAATGAGAAGATAAATCAATATAATTTTGCTCAAAAGTATCTCATTTCAATGCTCTCTAGTGTTAAAATGAATAGCAAGTGAATTGGTATTTATAAGAGTCAAAATGTCAAATATACTGTCGAACCGGACAACCCATTCGGATGTCCGAAGCAATACCAAGGGAACAACTAGCCGTTGTGATTAGAACGGTCAAAAAATTGACCATTGGAGATGAACGGTTCCTCCATCCGCACATCCGGAACAATACCGAACGAACAACTAGCTGTTGCGGTCAGAACGGTAAAAAACTGACCATTGGAGATGAACGGTTCATCCATCCGGACATTCAGAATGACAGAAGTTTTTCTATCAAACTGAATGGTCCGATTGACCATTGACCTTTTTTTTATAAGAAATATGATCTAAGTTCATCACTTTGAAAGATCAATCTTATTTTTAATCAAAAATACTTTATGCAAGTGATATGAAAATAACTCTTCGTGCACAAAATGACTTTTGAACTATTATCATTCATTACTTTAGATCAAAGTTTTATACCATTACATATGATCTCGAAAGTCTAGTTTTTTATCTTGCTTCAAAGTTTCTTTCATGTTTGGCTCTTAAAATTTTGATCTTGATCTATCTTGACGTTTAACTTTAATGCTTAACTTTGATCTTGACCTTCTTCATGAACCCGATTTCATAGTCTTGATTTTGCTCTTTTAAGCTTTCGTCTCGAATAATTTGACTTGAATTCTTAATTTTCACTTTGATCTTCATTTCGAGTCCGATTTATGATATGTTGATTTTGGCAATGCTTGATTGATTTTAACGTTGAACTATCATCACTCAAAATCAATTGTTAGAAATAATATTAATATTGTTTGTAATGATTAAAAAATTAAGGATGAAATGAATTATAGGTCAACAAGGAATGTGTGACTCAACTGGACTTTTGGATTGGGATGACTTCCACTTTGTAGCAGCACCTATAAATAGATAAGATTGTGAAACAGGCAAAAGAGGCTAACCATTCGGTAGCAATCTTTTAACATATTTTCGCATTTTTCACATATATCATCATGGGCTATCAGACAGTTTCATTTTATTTTGTCAAACTTGATTCCACCAAAACACTTTTGTTTTACCATTAGCCGTCAAACTAGATTGCTATTGGCTACAGCTATGCACCTTCGGGTGGCTTGTGAGTATGTGTACTCAGGAATCATAGAAGAAATGGGATATTATGCTCGTATCGTTTTTCAAACTCTGGATGTTATGCCTTTCATTGAAATTTGCTAGGTTACCACCTTTTTTTTTATTAGAATGATATTATCTAATGGCTTGGCGAAGTCATTTTTGTACTTTGTGATTTCTTTTCGTAATAAAAAAGGACTATTGGTGGTAATCAACTCTTGTGACGGTTGAAGGGGTACAACTGCAAATCTCTAACATTTTTCACAATGCCTCATCATTGTCTACACTTCTAAGTAATGGGATTGTGTACCCTCATTTGAATAAGATTCTATCTTGTTATATGTATCTGGCTGCTTTTATACACATTTTTCTTAATTCTCTTTTATTTTTAGAGAGGATGGCGTCCCTAATGTTATCTCTTGTACCAAGGGATCTCCCCTTGAATCCATAGGTTTTCTTCATTTTTCAGACTGAATGATGGGTTCCATAACAATTCTAACATTACGATTTTGAATAATTCTGCATTCTTTTTACTTACCAATTTAGAGAAAGCATCAGCATACCCATTTCTTTCTCTTGAAATTTGTGAGAGTTCAAACTTGTCAAAGTATTATATCAAGCTCATGACTGCGGTCAATATATAACCATTATTTTATCCTTGGAGGTGAACTATCCATTGACCTAATTAACTACTAACTGTGAGTCACTTTTTATTTCAATCCCCAGGCATACATTTCGTTGGCCAAGCCTCGTATCCGGCTACATTGTTTGTTACTTTGAATGCCCTGAGCACACAATTTAACTTATGCCTGCTAAGATTATCATAACTCTAGCATCGTTTTCTCCTGACAAATTGGACATTGAACCATTTTTGAATGTATTTAGTCACTAAAATTAATAACAAAATTCACGATTGATCACTTGGTTTTTGTGTGTTTGAATGGTTTTATTTTTCGTGAAAACTGTCATTTTTTCACTCAAATTCCTACTTTTGAGATGTTTGATTGACAATTTTTCCATAGAAAATATTTTCCAACTTTTGGTCGTGTGACCATATTTTCCTCAAAAACAATGAAAATATTTTTTTTATGGAGAGGTCATTTTTATTTTCCAGAAAATAAATGTTGACATATTGTCGATTTTATGTTTTGATTATAACAAACAAAGTATTTTTTATCTCTAACATTTATATTCAAGTCTTCTTTGTTACATGTTGCGAACTTCATAGAAATCGAGCATTCACATTCAAGTTTAGAAATCGAGCATTTACAATCACGCTTGGAAATCGAGCATTCTCAATCGAGCACTTGCACCAGTTCAAAATCGAGCAACAAAACGTGCACTCGCGCCAAATCAATCGAAGAGATTAGAACTATATGTATGAACTCACTAGTTAAAGTAAAACACTTCAATTCTTAGTAATGAATCACAACAAGCTCATAAGTTCAATTTTTATGCACGAGATAAACTTTTTACAAAAACGCTTGCATAAAAATTATTTTCGATGTGACAAAAATCTTCACTTGATTCTTGCTAAAATAATCAATGATATTTATTTTGAAAAGATAAATGGATGTGTTCCAAGAATTTACACTTGCTAAAATAATCAAGAAAATAGAAAATCGTAAAATTTCTGTTCTAGCTGACGTCCGCTGGTCCCAATGGTCAGAATTCTAATCGTTCCGAATTCTGTGGCACAACGGCTATTTTTCAGTCGTCTAGTTCAGTAGCAGACGTCCGGTAGGGTTTGTCCTATTGGCCAAAACTTTTTGCATTTTGACTACTACAAATACCAGATCACTTTATATTCAACGACACACATTCAAAAGCATTCAAGTGAGATATTTTTAAGCAAAATTTTATTGATTTCGCATTTCATTTATTATTAAATCATTTTAGCTTTGAAAAAATTTTGATCAAATTAATTTCTACACATCAAAGTTTTTCATACCTAACACTTGAGCTTCACTCATTACTATTTATTAAAGTGTTAGTCTATTTCTCTCTTTTTACTTAATTGTGATCATATTATTTATTACGAGAGAAATTTCAATTTGTAAAATCAATTCTCTTTAAACTTGTAGTCGTGTTGAGGTCCCGTAAAACTCAATATTGTATAAGGATCGGTGTTCCTTATTTTGTAAGTTATCAAAAGTTTTGTAAAGGGTTGGATTCTAACACAAGTCTATCGATATAATAAAATTGGCCTTCTTCGTGCTAGAGAGGTTGGTAACGGAGGACGTAGATCATTGCGGTTGATGAACCTTAATAATTATATTGTTTGCACTCTCTATCCTTCTTTATTTATTGATTTCATATTCGTACTTATTATTTGAATTAATCTATTTAGTTATTACGTGCTTGATTTTAGATTAAATATTCGAAAAAGTTTTAAAAATCAATTCACCCCTTCTTAGTTAACTATTATTGGGCTATCAATTGGTATTAGAGCAAAGTGCTCATTTTAAAATTAAGATTTTATAATCTCGAGCAATGGCTAACCACAATAACCTTCAAAATCTCGAAGAGCATTCTACAAATCGACATCCCTTCTTTGATGTCACACATTATAATTATTGGAAAGGTAGAATAATGATTTACATTTGATCAATAGATTATAATATTTGAGAAGTCATTGAGTGTGGTCCTTATGTGCCCACCAAGATTATTAAAATTGATAGAAAACCCGATCAGTCCATTCCTAAACCTAGAAATGAATATATTGAAGATGATAAAAGAAAATTGTCCTTGAATGCTAGAGCCAAAAAGCTACTTTATTGTGTCTTAGATAAAAATGAGTTTAATCGTATTAGCACATGTGACTTCCTATATGATATATGGCATGCTTTAGAAGTCACGGCTCGAGTAAGGTAAAAGAAACACAGATTAATCTCTTAGTTATAGAATTTAAAATTTTCTTCATGAAACAAGACGAACATATTGTTGACATGATTACTCGCTTCACCGATATTGTTAATGTTCTCAAAGGTTTTGATCGTAAATTTACTACGGTGAGCTTTCGGAAGATTGGACCTTATTAAGAATGTTGATAGAAATCACCAAAGACATCAACTCTTATCTTTTGGTGGAACTCTATGGAACTTTGATGACATACGAGCTTAACAACGCCGAAACTAAAGAGAAGACGATGAAAAGTAAGGAAGAATCAAAAG
>CAIGRB010169845.1:5151-19339 GCA_903798255.1 Fraxinus quadrangulata | reverse complement strand
AGAAGAAGTTTCAGACACTAGGAATTAATTTTGACATTTCATAAAAGTTAAGAGGCCCCAGTTACAATTTTTTGTAAACGTTTTTGTAAATATGAACCGCCAATGGTGAAATCTAGCGATCATTATTAAGCTCCTATCCCCTGTTTGACAACCCTTTATTTTTTTGGTAAAAAGAAGTTTAGAATAATAATTTTTTGGAGAATGAGTGCTTAAAAAATAGTAAAAAAAAAATTGAATTTACATGTAAAATATTTTATTGTATAAATATGTAGTTAAAAATAAGTGTATAAAAACAAAAATTTTGAAATAATGATGGTCAAACATGGACTAACTTTAGTGACTATATAGGTAATAGAAATATTTTAAAACCAAATTGAAATACACTTAACCCCTATTTGATGCTCATTAAAAAGAATTTTCTTTTTTCTTTTATTTGAGAAAATGAGTTTTGGAATATTATTTTTTAGAGAATGTATTGTTAAAAATATGGAAAAAAAATTTTAATCTATATGCAAAATATTTTAGTGTAAAAATATATGATTTAAAATAAGTTTTAGCAAAAAAAGATTTGAAGAACGATAGACAAACAGAGACTCGTAATTAAGCTAACATTAGTGAAATTAACTGTTCATATATACTTATCATGACACTCATCTATATATAAGAGTTGATTATCACAAATGACTCTTGAGGTTTAAATGAAATTTGAAGCAAGTCCTTGAAGATTATTATTATTATTTTGATTTTTTTTTTATCAATTTAGTTAAGTCGTTAAACATATAAAAAATGGTCACCATGTTAACATGATAGATTTTGCCTCTTGTACACCATGGTGTACGCCATAGTATACATCACCCTCCACTATTGTGAAGAAGCTATCAAACTTGGTGTACATTTTTTATTCAAACCAAGTTTGATCCTAACTTGATCAGCGTCATTTATATGTGACAAGCCTGTAAACCTTGACGTAGAATAACAAATGTTACCAAGATTGCCAAATAAGCAAGCTAATTTAACAAATGGTACTAAAGTTCAAATGACATTTCAAGTTAGTCCATAAGTTTTTCGACCAATTTAGTCACTAAAATTATCAAGCATTTCAAATTGTCGCTCTTTTAGCTTGAATAAAGTCTTATTTGACATAATAACTATTAAAACTTGATATGAACTAACATACGTTAAATCATGTCATGAATTATAAATCAATAGATTCAAAAGGCAATTGAATTTAAATTTTTCCTAATTGCTCACTCATTTACCCTAGCCAAATCGCTAGCTAAATTTGTTTCTTTTACTTAGATGCCCAAGGCCCAAAACTCGAGCCAATTCAAATTTGGGCCTTTCGAATCACGTTCCTGATTTAGGGTTTAAGCATTACCCTTCTCCTTCCCCAGCAAAATTCTTAGGAATTAATTGTCTCAATCGTCATTGAACTTATGTCTATGTCTTCGATTGTTCACTGAAATTTAAGATGTGAAGTTTTAGTCACTAAACTTATCAAAACGTTGTACGTTACTCACTACCTTAACACCCGTTCCAAATCTTTAACGAAATTAGTGACGTGCCTAACGGAATGCACATACGACACCCCGTCTCGTCGTTAATAAAATTGTCACTTTTTTATTGCTCACTAAACTTTGAAATACGTTTTTGAGGTGGTCGAATTTTGACTACTAAACTTATAAAAATGACGTCAACCTATTGTTCATTAAAAAATATATACCGCAATCACACGGGTCTCATAAAAGTAATAGAGTAGATAAACAAATCCGAATTATCAATCCAACGAGAAATAATTACTCAATTGCATAATAGTTAAATTTAATGTTAACATATTTTGTCGAATTTTAACCTTTTTTTCATCAATTTAAAAAAAAAAATTTATTGTATATTTCATTATAAATTTAATTTAATTTTACTCAATTGCACAATAGTTAAATTTAATGTTAACATATTTTGTCGAATTTTAACCTTTTTTTTCATCAATTAAAAAAAATAATTATCAAGCATTTCAAATTGTCACTCTTTTAGCTGACATAAGAACTATTAAAACTTGATATGAACTAGCATACGTTAAATCATGTCATGAATTATAAATCAATAGATTCAAAAGGCAATTGAATTTAAATTTTTCCTAATTGCTCACTCATTTACCCTAGCCAAATCGGTAGCTAAATTTGTTTCTTTTACTTAGATGCCCAAGGCCCAAAACTCGAGCCAATTCAAATTTGGGCCTTTCACGTTCCTGATTTAGGGTTTAAGCATTACCCTTCTGCTTTCCCAGCAAAATTCCTAGGAGTTAATTGTCTCAATGGTTATTGAACTTATGTCTATGTCTTCGATTGAACACTGAAATTTAAGATGTGAAGTTTTAGTCACTAAACTTATCAAAACGTTATACGTTACTCACTACCTTAACACTCGTTCCAAATCTTTAACGAAATTAGTGACGTGCCTAACAGAATGCACATATGACACCCCTTCTCGCCGTTAACAAATTGTCAGATTTTTTATTGCTCACTAAACTTTGAAATACGTTTTTGAGGTGGTCGAATTTTGATTACTAAACTTATAAAAATGACGTCAACCTATTGTTCATTAAAAAATATATACCGCAATCGCACGGGTCTCATAAAAGTAATAAAGTAGATAAACAAATCCGAATTATCAATCACACGAAAAATAATTACTCAATTGCACAATAGTTAAATTTAATGTTAACATATTTTGTCGAATGTTAACCTTTTTTTTCATCAATTTAAAAAAAAAATCAAATTTATTGTATATTTCATTATAAATTTAATTTAATTTTAACAACGAAAAACACAATAAATTTAATTTAAAAGAAACAAACAATAAATTTGCAAAAATCCAATATTAATTTAATTTAAAGACGAATCACATCATAAATCTGAATTTTTCAAATAATAAAAATAAAATTTAATTATTATGTAATTGAGTAATCATTTCTCGTGTGGACGACAATCTGGACTCGTTTGTCCATTTTATTACATTTTCGCAATCTGTGCGATCACAGACATATTTTTAATGAACAGTAAGTCGACGTTATTTTTATAAGTTTAGTGGTCAAAATTCGATCACCTTAAAGTTCAGTGAGCACTGAGCAAATCGAAGAAGTGACAATTTGTTAATAGCGTGATGGGGTACCACATGTGCATTCAGTTAATAATGTCACTAATTCCATTAAAGATTTGAAACGAATGTTAAGGCAATAAGCAACGTCCAACGTTTGATAAGTTCAGTAGCCAAAATTCGACATCGTAAATTTTAGTGAGCAATCAAAGACATAAACATAAGTTCGGTGACCATTGGGACAATTAACTCAAAATTCTAGTGATCTTCAAACACGTACTTCACCATGAATTACGGGTTCCAAACCTGCTCGGTGCCCCCAATCGTGAAGGTAATCTGTTATGTAAGGAATAAGTAGGGAAAGAGGAAGATTAGAACCAGCAAAAGAAGACGAGGAAATGAGGATTAGACCAAAGGAGAAGAAGGAACTAGCTGTTCTATTAACGGATTTTGAAAAGAAATGGAAACGACACCATTTAACTAAATGAATACGATACTGTTTTACTTACGAAATTGTGATGGGTTGGAGAACGCGTTGTTTTACTCTTGTGCAGTGAAATGCGATTTAGTATTGTAGGGGATGGGTGTTATGTGCTAGGCAGGAAACAAGCTGTTCATTCTGCAAATTCAGTTATCAACTGAAGTGATTCCATTCAGTTCCTTCCTCATTTTCTTCTTGTTTTATAATTTTACCTCCCCGTTCTGTTTTTCTATTTTGATTGGTTCCACACTCAGCTAACTCAGCTGAAATTATCCCATTTCAGTGTTTCGGTGGTTGTGAATTGAAGGCGGAGTTTTGGCCGTGACAAATTGGTATCAGAGCAGGCGCGAAATACTCAGCAATTACTGACCATGGACACTAGAGCTAAGATTGTGGACGAACTCCTGAAAAAGCTGGATTTGGAGGTGGCTGATCTGGGAACTTCTTTTAAAGCTGTTACCAGTAGGTTGGAAAACAAGTTACTCGCTACAGAACAAACACACCAGGTAATGGGTCATAGGCTGGAAAAAATGGAAGACACTTTGTTCGACATGAATCAAAAGTACGAGAAAATGATAGCCATGTTAGCCCAAATATCTTCGGATCTAAAACTGGACCAGAAAAACAATAGTGGAGGATTCTATGATCAATGTGAAATCTGGAATGGTATTGTCTGCACCAGAAGCTAGTAACACTGGGAATAGTGCAGGTACTAGAAGGGGTATGGTGGGAATGCCAAACAAGGATTTTAGCTAAAAGGAGTGATTGGAGGAGGACCCAGAGAATGGCTAGAAAATACTTCCATATACACAGTCCCTGAAAAACTTAGGCTAGGATTTGCTGAGATGTATTTGAAGGGTAAGGCTGATATACGGTTTGATAGGTTCATTACTATCCATCCAGGAGCAGATTGGGCGCGGGGGGGTTGTTTTCTAGCGAATTATGTAAGAGGTTTGCTGAAACTACTGGAGAGGAGGTGGTTGACACCTTTAGCAAGATCAAACAACTAGGAACAATTTCTGAATATCAAGAGTGATTTGAGGAATTGAAAGCCCAAGTGATGATGGCATTGCCTCATGTTCCAGAGTCTTATTATATTACTGTCTTTACCAGTGGGTTGAAAGGAGAGATCAAATCCATAGTAAAGATGATGAAGTCCAACACCTTGTCCAATGCCTTTGAAGTGGCTGTCCTCCAAGAATAAACCATATTAGCCATCAACAGGTTTCAAAAACCAGAAATTTTTCACCAAACAAATGGAGTCCCTACCTTACCAAACCACCTGATGAAATGGAACCCAAAGAACAATGGAAAAAGGATAATAAAACCCCAAACAACTTTAAAACCACCCCTACTGATTTCCAAACCAAAAGGAACTCGGGGCTTTGCTTTAAATGTGATGAAAAATATACCATGGGACATATATGCAAAAATCGGTCTACAAACTTCATGCTTGTGGATGAAGACGAGGAGAATGAGTCTCAGGTGGATAAAGTACAGGAGTCCGAAACTGAATTAGGGGGTGATGAAATCATGGAGATTTCAATTAATGCTTTGGCTGGAGGGTGGAAATACAAGACCATTGAAGTACCAAGGATGATCAAGGGGAGGAAATTTTCTATACTGATTGACAGTGGAAGTACCCACAGTTTTCTTGATGAGAAATTAGCAAAAAACTGAGATATGTCACTGACGAAAATAGCAAAGTGACGGTTAGAGTGGCTAATGGGGATAAACTAGAAAGTAAAGCCTTAAGCCAACCAGTGGTGTGGAATATGCAGTCCTAGGATTTTCAGTTCAAACTTAGAACTCTTAAGTTGTCTGGGAGTGATGTGGTGTTAGGGGTAAATTGGATGAGTCAATTTGGTCCAATTACCTTTGATTTTACACAAGGGTGTGTTCAATTCAGAAGCGAGGGTGGAGTAATAGAGATGAAGTGTGAAGCTTCTAAAGATCCTGTCAAAATAATGAGGGTAGAAAGGATGGAGAGAATGCTTAGTAAAGAATCTCATGGGACAGTGGATGGTGTGTATAGATTTCACCGACATGAACAAAGCTTATCCTAAGGACAGCTTCCCGCTACCAAGAATAGATCAAATGGTAAACACAAGACATGAGTTATTTAGTTTTATGAATGCATACTCAAGATATAGGGTGTGTTTGTCTCCCATTATTGGGAGAAAATTGGAGTAATCAATATTAATTTTTGGAGAATATGTAGTTAAAATTTAAAGTAACTTTATTGGTTTGTGTGTAAAATATTTTATTAGGTGAATGTGTGGTGGAAAATCTTACTGTAGCAAATATTTTTTTAGATTAATGGCAGACAAACAAGGGTTAATCAAATTCCTATGTATGAATCTGACCAGGAACACATCGCTTTCATCATTGATCGAGGTCTCTACTGTTACGAAATGATGCATTTTGATCTCAAGAACGCTGGAGCCACCTACCAACATCTGGTCAATTTCATGTTTTTTAATCAGATTGGTAAAACTATGGAAGTATATGTTGATGATATGTTAGTTAAAAGTGCGGACGTCGAGGACCATCAATAATATCTTGCTGAAATGTTTAATAACTTGAAAAAAATATGGGATGAAGTTAAACCCACACAAATGTGCTTTTGGTGCGAGCTCATGAAAATTCCTGGGTTACCTAGTGAATCGCCGGGAAATCGAAGCAAATTCGAAAAAGATACAAGCTTTCATTGAAATGCATTCTCCAACAAAACCTAAAGAGGTTCAAAGTTTGACTAGAAGAGTAGCTGCCCTCAGTCTTTTATGTCAAAGTCGACTGATAGGTGCAAACCTTTCTTTGATGTCTTACGAGAAGGGAAGAAGTTTGAGTGGACCCCTGAATGCCAGCTCACCTTTCATGAACTGAACAACAATTGCGCGTCGGTGGTCACGATAGTTTTTCAAAAGCAGGAGAAATGCTGATTTTATATCTTGCAGTGTCTGAGCATGCTATTAGTGTTGTTTTAGCTAGGGAGGAGGAATGAATACAGCATCTTGTTTACTATGTAAGCAAAGCTCTTCATGAAGCCAATCTCTGTTTTTTCTCCCTTAGAAAAACTGGCTTATGCTATGGTTATGACAGCAAGGAAGTTGAAGCCTAACTTTTTGGAACACCTAAGATCTTGACTAATTATCCATTAAGGCAAGTTTTACAAAAGACTGATACTTCAGGTTGGATGGTTAAGTGGGCAGTAGACTTAGGCAGTTCGACATAAGATACAAACATTGCACATCCATAAAGGGCCAAGCTCTCGCTGATTTTATTGCGGAGTTCAGTTCGCATCCAACAAAAAAACTCATTCACGACACTCCATGGAAACTCTTTGTTGATAGATCCTCTACTGGAGCTCGGTTATGAGTTGGAGTTGTCTTGATTAGTCTAAATCGCAAGGTATTTTGTGAAGCATTATCATTTGACTTCAAAGCCTCAAACAATGAAGCTGAATATGAAGCACTCATAGCAGGAGTGAGAATGTCGAAGGAAATGAGAGTTACTCATTTGATAGTCCACGGTGACTCGCAATTGATGGTCAATCAAGTCAACGAAACTTACCAAACTAAGGAAGAAATGATGAATAGATATCTCCAAGTTGTCAGGCAAGAGTTCGAAAAGTTCCAAACTGCCCTAGTCAAACGAATTCCTTGAACTTAGAATGGTGATGTGGATGCCTTAGCTCGGTTGGCAACAAGTGAAGGAATAGATGAGTTTTACAGCATTCCTGTAGGAAAGATTTCTTATCCGGCAATCGAAAGATTCGAAACTATTTCTATGATGATTGATCCCAAGCTTGCATGGATGGATGAAATCAGTTCCTACCTGAAGACAGGGTTGTGTCCAGAAGATCCCATTGAGGCGAGAAAACTTCGGATGAGATCATCAAGGTATACATTGATTGACAACGTTCTCTACAAACGAGGATATTCCATGCTTTTGTTGAGATGCTTGAATGAAGAGGAGGCACTTTATGCTTTGCAAGAAATACACGAAGGAGTGTATGGAAATCATTCTGGTGGGCAATCATTGGTTCATAAAATAATGTAACAAGGATACTTTTGGCCCACCATAAGGAAGGATGTATTGGAATTTGCCAGAAAAGATGATAAATGTCAACGTTTCACTCCTAACATAAAGCTCCCACTAGAAAGAGTTGAATTGCGCAATGGCCCCTTGGCCCTTCTCCAAGTAGGGGTTGATCTAATTGGTCCCATGCCTACTGGAAAAAGTGGAACAAAGTTTTCAATTGTCGCAATGGATTACTTCACTAAATGGGTGGAAGTTGAGCCCCTTTCTAAGATCACCAAGCAAAAGACTACCAACTTCATGTGGAAGTCCATTGTGTGCATATTTGAAATACCTCATTCCATTGTGATTGACAATGGAAAGCAATTTGACAATACTCGCTTTGCTAATTTTTGTAAAGGACTTTGCATACGGAAGCATTTCTTCACGCCAAATCACCCCCAAGCTAATGGTTAAGTCGAAGCAATCAATAAAATCATCAAGCATACGCTGAAGGCAAAACTTGATGGTCTTAAGGAAGGATGGGCTGAGGAACTTCCCAGTGTGCTATGGTCCTATCGCACCACGGCTAGGAATAGCACTGGAGAAACCCCTTTCTCTTTTCTCTTTAGCTTTCTGGGTAGGAGCTGTAATCCCACTTGAGATAAGGATTCCACCTATTCGAACAATGATGTATAATGAGGAAGAAAATGAGACAACATTGCAAGGAGAACTAGATCTAGTAAAAGAGAGAAGAAATGAGGTTGAAATCAGGAATGTCATATATAAGCAATGCAATACGAAGTACTATAATCTGAAGGTCAGGAAACAAGAGTTCGACGTCGGTAACCTGGTGTTAAGAAAAAGTTTTCTAGCTACAAGGGAACCTAGATCTGGATCTTTAGGACCGAATTGGAAATGTCCTTGTAGAGTAACCAGAGTAGTACTCAGGGGGGTCTATGAGCTGTAAGATATGGAGGGCAGACCTCTGCTACATCCTTAGAATGCAGAACATTTTAAGAAATATTACCAGTAGAAGTAAATGTATCTTGTATTGTGCATCTGTCATCCATAATAAAAATGTGTGTTTTGTTAAAAGGAAAAAATATATTGAAATATAACAAGTCGAACTAAGGTTGCATGTGCTGCAACACTTAAAAAATTTTCCTAAATAGGAAATGATTAAAGCTTCGCTTGATTAGTTATTCGAGCTAAGGTTGCATGTATTACAACGCTTAGTTCAAATAAAAATAGCAAGGTTCATTTCTCGTAAAATTACAAAAACTACAGAACTAGTAAAAATTTTTGAGGTAATAATACTGAGTGTTAAATGAAGGCTAAATTGTTCTCCATTCATTTATGAAACAAAATTACAGGTAAAGCTCCAAAAAGAAGTTTCAAAGTTTGNGGCTTAAAAAAATAATAATAATAAAACTAAGAAGCTGGTGGGTCTTGTGGAGCTAGGAACTCATCATCAACATCTTCGTTGGCAGGGGAGATCCGAACTCTTGCTGCCTTCGACAACTGTTCAAGCTCTTTCTATTGTTCTTTATAAGCTTCTACGATGAAGGAGGTATCAAAATGCAATATCTCTTTGTTGATGTGCTTTATTATTTCTCCTAAGGCTACAACATAAGCATCTTAAGCTAATGCATTGACATCAAGAGAAGCTCTCCATTCATCTACTGCCTTAGAAACTTTGACCTCGACCTCTGCCGCACTCTTGGTGGCCTCCTCAACTCTTTTCTCAGCTTCATCAGCCTAGGTTTTTTCTTCATTAGCCCTTTTCTTTTCATTCTCAGCTCGAGCAGTGGCTTTATCCCCTCAAATCTATAGAGCTTTTTTGTCATCCATAAGTTTAAGCTATGAGGTCAACCTCGCGTTCAGTTCCACTCCCATTTTACTGAGGCGATCTTCGTAATCTTTTTCTTTCTCAGCAAATCTCGCCTTTTTTGCCTCCATTTTTTTCAAACAGGCCTAAAGTTTGGGTTCTAACCTCCAACGTTTTATCAAGCTCGGCCTTCACCTGAAATAAGAAAGTAATTTAAGTTACAAAATTAAAAAATGTAGGAAATTTCTAAGTATAAGAAATTGGGTAAAATACCTTATCTGCCACAGACATCATGTACAAAATGGATCTGTGGCTGTGGAGTTGAGCTGAGATTATAGCCTCACCAACATGCATCTCAGCTAAATACTGTTTTTCCCTCTCGTTCCAACTCCTGGTAAGAAGAGTAGCCGACTCTCTTAAAGGGAAATGAAGTGTTGTAGTGGATTCCATTGAAAGAGATGGAGCTCATAGAAAGTCGAGGAGTATCTTAGGTCGGTGACCCACTAAATTATCAACATTGGGCCTCTGCAGATTTGGGCACTTTTCCTACGACCTCGAGGAACTAGCTGTAGTAGTGATTGGGATGGCGATGAGTACTGATTCCGACCCTTGATGAAGTAGAATGCTTAGATGGCTCCTGAAAGTGCCGTTTTAGGGGCTGCTCAGGCTCGACCTCAGGCTCCTCATGTTGGTCACAACCTTGGCAGGGACATCCCTCTTTTTTCCCTTGGCAGCTGCTGCCACTGCTTTTGTTGCCTATACCCCAATATGTCTGGATCCTGGCCTGAAACGAAATTGATATACATCAGTACCACGTCCAAGGTAAAAATTAATAGGAGTATATAGAGTATACTTACGAGAAGGTGGCAAAGATTAGAATAATCCTGCCTGAAATAAGCTTGTGTTTGAAATCACAAACTTGCAGGATCTTTGCTTCTTGGGAAGAGCTCTAATAGCATCGGCTTGTCTTTGTGGGCCGAGCTCAGGATAACTTTCTTATAATCTGCAAGAGAAAACTAAATCAGTTAGAAGGGCGATCTTAACACAAAAGCAGGAAAATAAATCAAAGGTGATGTTTACTTACATAACGGTTGATAAAGAGTAGGGACTACACCCTCTTTATTCACCTCGACAGGATGGAACTACCATTCTCCCAGTACACAGAAGAACTCATCTTTCCATTTTTTTTATTGAAGATGGAATATCACACTAACAGACCTCTCGTCCTAAGTCTAACATTGGCATACCACCAACTCGTGTTTTTCCCGTCCTCTTTAAATGTGAAAAGAGAATTGAATTGAGCTACACTTAGCTCGGGGTGGCCTAATTGATTCCACAAAATTAAGGTTGCCACCAAAGTCCTCTACCCGTTAGGACAGAGTTAGGTAGGAGCTATTCCCCACGAAGGAAGAAATTTACGTATAATCCTAGAAAATGGGAGTCTTAGACCAGCATTGAGAATAACTGAATTCAAACCTACACATCCAGCTGGTGGAGTATTAGCTTGGTCAGATGAGGTCGGGATTACTAATTCAGCCGAACTAGGAATACTATACTTGGCCCTTGGACTGGCAAGCATATCTCCCATAATCACCGACCTATAAGAGGCTGTCCCCTATTATTGAGTATTTCCCCCACTACCCTCTTGAGACCCAACCTCTTATTTTTCACGGTTTTGTTCCATATTTCTAAAAGTATCTAATTGTTCTTGGTAAATTGAGGTAATGGGTATTGGTGTTAATATTTCCTAACAGTCTGAGCTAGTAGAAAAAAAAGAAGACGAAGAAGGTACTGATTCATCATGTTGGTTACCCCAGGAATACACCCTCGATTTGTCCGAACTCGTATAAACAACCGAGGTAAATCACAACAAAAAGGAAAAAGAAAGAAAAGTATTTTTGTTAGAGGAAATGCCTGAATATGGACGACTTCACTCAGAAAATAAATAAGAATGTGAAGAAAAATTTTTAGAGAGCCAAATTGTGAAAATGAGGGGGTAAAATTTATTTAAAGGGAAGGAATATTAAAAGGCGCGATTTGGGCCGTTGATGATGAAATGGAGGGAAAAATGAATTGCTAGATTTAATCACTTCAGGACGACGTCGTTTCGCTAAAGCTTCCAGAGAAAGAAACTAAACGTACATGACAGCTCATTAGCAAGTTACAACGTGACACCTGTTCATGTCATTTATTACTGTAATGATTATGGAAATAGAAAAATGTGCCAGTTACGTTCAAGGTCAGTCGTCACCATGATGAGCACCAACCTAGGGGGTAACTATTGACATCCGATCTACGAGGTCCTTAAGTACAGTTTGTTGTATACATTGTGAGTTTGGATATTTGAGATCAGCTCGTATTAGCTATTGCTGAGGTCCGACGGAACATAATAATTGAAGATTCCTTACACATTGTACAAAGTCAATCAACAAGTGACATTTCGAAGATCTTACATCAGCGTCGCCAATTCCACCAATCACATACTTTAGCTTCATTATCTAAATAGTTCATTAATTGTTGGGGGACCATACGTAAAGTTAACTTATGATGACCTGAGAAGCCGAGTTTACTAATCAATCCAAACGTGCCAATGATATACTTTCTCAACTCAGTACTATAGTTGATAAGATAAGAAAATAAAGAATGCATGTGAACATTTCCCTATGAAAGGAAGGATGAGAGCTTTGGAGAAAAAAAAATGAAAAGAATCTAAAAACACTTCATACTTCAATTATCTACTTGAAGAAAATAAAGAGCAAACATTAGTTGTTACAATTGTAATTTTTCAAATTACTATCAATAAAATTCTCGTTTACATTTCAAGTTGACTTGAATCTTGTTCATACAATTTTCAACGTCAATCAACTTCAACCCCAAAATTGCCGCCACCAAATATTACCATCGCCGCATTCGTAATTGCCAAAACCCTTGTTATGAAATCCCCTCCCTCTTCTTGCTCTTTAGCAATGGAAACCCAAAATCAAACTACTCAAATTGAAGAACCAAAATCAATGGCAGGAATTCTAATTAGACCCAATCGGTAATACGGCCTCCCAGCTTCATAGGCTTGTCTTTCTTCAAAAGGTCAAGTAATTGATATTTGAAATTGGCATTGAGACTTAGCGTATTTATAAGATTCTAGAGAGAGAAAGGGGAAAGAGATGAAGCAACTGCATGAATGGCTTAATGTATAATTGGTATTTGTATGGTAAATCATTTTGGGATTATAGGTGAAGATTAGAAGCTCATGACCGGATCGATCTCTCTCTTATAGCATTACAAATAAAATCATAACAGGCCCCTCGGGACACATCCAAGTTGGTAAAGGATGGGCATTGCTGAGATTACAACCCCAGGGTGGGGAGTTCGAATCCTGGATGGAGCAGCTGAGTGATGTAATACTCATTTGTAGGTGGAGCAGCTTGGTGATGTAATATTCATGGAGGAAGGCTCCCTTGAGGTTAAGAGTATAAAGAGTGCACGGACCTAGGTCAACTTGGGCATATACCGTGATTTACCTCCATCCATTGCTGAGGAACTGGTGATGGGTGGTCCGAACATAGTTCGGCGTAAGCTAGGATACTTGGGTATAAAAAAAAATAAAATCACAACAGTACCGTTATCTATATCGTCTCTCTCTTCCTTTTCTTTTTTCATCTTCATAGCCTATATATGATGTAACTATAAACCTCAACATTTGTGATGGGTTTTGCCTAAAAAGGAAATTATTTTCAAAACTCAACATAAAGGGTTCTTGTTCTGGGATTTTATTTAATTTTAGGGGGCGTGATGGCGAGAGAAATGGTGTTGTTGGGCGGTGTCGGGAAAATGGTTTTGGTGGTTGAAAGAGGTGGCATGTGGTTACGTTGAGGTAATATGAAGGATGGTGGAGGCAGATGGTGATAGACAGGCCCAAAAGCGGTATAACCCAAAAGCGGTAAATTCGGGTCTGGTAAAAATCCACCCGGCCCAACCCGTTGCCCACTCTTACGTTGAGGTGATGATTTTTGATATTGGGTTGGGTCACTTTAAGTGGATTTAAACCCGAATTGACCTGACCCTAATTTTATACTTATTTGGTCCAACTTATTTTTGTTTTAAACTGATCCAACCCAATCCAATTCGGGTTGGGTTGGGTTGGGTTGTGTCGGATCGGGTCGATGATTTTCGATTATGGGCCCAGCCCTATAGACGGCTACGACGACGACTCATGATTTTCATTTGGTTAGGAGAGTAGGGAAGAAGATGAAGATGGGTGGGTGAGGCATTTTTTTTTTAGTTTAATTGTTGTTTTAATTGTTAATAATATTTGAGAAAATATTAACACTAAAGATACCATTTTTCTCTTATTAAATTTGGTCAAAATTATATTTTTGGTCATCTAATGAAAAAGTTGATGGATTCTATCCACTTAGACTTCAAATGCATATTTTTGAAAGGTTATGGACCTTCGTTAACACAAATTCATAGTTAGAATAAAGTCTGCAAAAATTGAAAATGTTAGGATGACGTTTGCAAAAATTGAAAATGTTAAGGACCGTTGGTACAATTTTTCCTAACTTTTAAAGGTTAAACCCAGCCCCGCCCCTAGAGCATTGTGGAGGAGGTAAATCGCGGGATGTGCCTCAGCACGCCAGGGTACAAGAGCTGCTATACTGGTACCCACAAAGAGTCCAATTACAAATCTTGTAAGAGGCAGGAATCGAACCCTCGTACTGCGACTGCCAGCTCAGTAGAGCCTACCTCACTCTTGTCCTTTGCAC
>CAIGRB010169802.1:169377-186150 GCA_903798255.1 Fraxinus quadrangulata | reverse complement strand
GCTATAATACAAGCAGCAGCACTTGGTAGGGCTACAAACCAATTATTGGTATCCCAACAAATATGGAACCAAAGCAGCTTGCTACTTTGCGCCAATCTGCACAATCCATTGGGAACCTGAATATGCAACTTCACTCTCAGTCAAGCCAAAACAGCGTGACCCGACGGCGCCCGGTAGTATTAAGACTCCGGCGGATCCAGCATGGGCGGCTACCCCCCCGCTGAGTGCTAGGTCCGCTCCTGATGCTATTCATAGTGGTTCACTATCGGCAGTTGCTTACGTGACAGTTTGTTATGAAGCAAATAACACGTTAATCTTCAAATAAGAAACTATTATAGAAAAATAATTTTTTCTTATAATATTCAATCTTTTAAACGAGGAATTCGACAAGATAAATTTGTGTTGCAACATTTTTTTTGGAGACCAGAAGAACATGCCTTGCACATAAAGATGTTTTTTTTTAATTTATTTAATTGGTAAATGAGAAAATGGGATGGTTTACAATGCAAATAATTTTGAAAGAAACTAATTTTGACCGCTTTTAAGGATTTTCTTGTTGGGAGATGAATATAAGATGGATTGCAATGTATTTTTATAGAATTTTAAAATAATAAATTCCACTTGTTTTGAATATATAAACATTAATATATAATTCTTTTTATAATAATAAATTTGAGTTGCAACAATTTTTCTTTTCGAGGGGTAGGGCGTACCTTGCTCTTAAATATTTTTAAATTAGTAAATTTTTAAAATTGGAGGGCCCAAATGCAAAAAAATTTAATATTTCATCCTTGGTGAAAGAAATTATTTTTGACTAGATTTTAAGGATTTTCTTGTTGGGAAATAGAACCTTTGAGATATTGAATTGTGTCTCGATGAAAACCTTTCACTCAAGTCAAAGTTTCTACGTGCATCATTCTGAAGCCTTTTACATATTTTGTGGTTTAGATAGTTTGAAGTGATTTTACTTCAATTTTTGCATATAGTTTAGACTAAATTAGATAATACTATGCAAGTTAAAACTCTTTTTCTTGTACATATATATTACGTGACCGTGAAATGAAATATACGAAGTATCACTTCAAATTTGGGATGTGGAGCAAAAATTAAAACATCTCCATTTTGAACCTTTGTTTACTTATTATTTGTGATCATACATATATTATATATGACTAAATGTGACCAAATTTGTTTTCAACATTACTGTTTGTGACTATGTAATTTTTTATTGTACGTAACTAATCATTAACATGTGTTATCTATGGCTAACGTGCTGGTAACATGTTGTGGAATAAGATAAGAATGTTATTATAAATCATGACGAGAAGAATAAAATAAGAGAGAGAGAGAGAGAGAGAGAGAGAGAGAGAATTTTAATCTTTTTTTATTCTTTCTTCTTTTCAATTACACATTTTTCAATAAAATAATATTACAAGCAAACTCAAAATTTTTTCTTATTTTTTTAATCATACATTTTTTATAAATCTACTATTCCAAAATATATATTTAAAATAAAATGGGGCTCAAACAAGCTTTATATTTTGAGAAAATACATAGAAGTCAAGTTGGATAAAACAAAATTTTAAAATTTTAAAAATAACATAAATGTAGTGTCTCGCTCAATTAGTTGACCATCCCATCAATATTCAATAATGTGCTGGATATTTTATCGTCGATACAACTAATATTTGATGTTGAAACTTGTTGGATAAGTAACTTGACATCTAATAAGTCTTTCATTAATTAAATGCATAAATTTTTGTTAAAAGAATATGAAAAACATATCACTTCTACATTGCTCTTGAAAACTTGTCTCATAAATTTATTATCACTTTTGATATCTCACACCTCTTTGCAAATCGGATTTAAAGGTGAATTTTGCCCAAAATTCTTATAATCGTACAATAAATGCAAACGTAGTTTACTGGGACCATCCTCTTTGTGAATGGGATGACCTTGGGAGTACGACTACTTTCGATAGAAGACTTTTTCAATGACTTCACCAACCAGAATTAATTGGTAGCCATCGATGATGATCTTAATAGGATATTGATTGTATCCATCACTTCTAAATTTTACATTACTCGTAAATGTTTGCTTCATAGAATTATAAACACTTTATAAGTCATCTCTTTACGATCCCATTTGTGTAATGGGATATTAGATTTTCATTTTAACAATTGCTTACAACCAAAAATAATCACTTTGCTACAACTTTTTTTTTTTGACAAATGCTTTAGAAGAAATCGGGCCCAATAATTTTTCACCAAGTATATCAATAAATTAGCTGGAGCAAAATATTTTATTTCCCGTTTCCATCTCAATTTCAACATTATTGAGGCAGATCCCACAAAGGGTACCTAATATATGGCCTCTATGCGATCTCAATCCCTATTCCACTTTCTTGAAATTGACATCTTCAATCTATAGTTTTATTGTGCAAATGGTCTTTTCCGTCATATTTTTATCTATTTAATTATCAAAATGTAAATTATTATGTTAAGAAAATAATTGTATCCTTAGCTTAGTTGAATGAGAATAAAACAAAAGAAATATATATTAAAAAAAAGACAAAAAAAGTATCTTTCCTAATCAATCACAAGTCCATTCGTCGACCCCACACCACCCCATCGCGTACCATTTGTTCTAGGCCTACCACCACTCGCGCTCTGTGTTGTATGCACCATCATATCGCTAGCGGGGAACTACCAAAACCAAAAATAAACCCCAAATTTTCGTATGACTTCATATATCCCAAGATTAGTAATTTGAAATCCACGTCAATTAAATATTGAAATTATCACCAACATTTAAGTGTTTGGATTTGTGCTATTAAATGTTGATATTTTCAGAAGAAATTTCAAATTTTAATAAAATAACTCTTTTTTGTGACCTTTTTAATTTTAGTTATTATGGAGGCCATACATCAGAGACCATTTGTGCAAAAATCCCTATTATTAATAAGCTTATAACAATGACGAAATTCAAATAAAAATGTAAAATAAGAATTACTCCTTTTGCCATGGCAACTATGAATCAGTCATAGCCCACCAGCCCCTGACAACGTCGTACTATAATCATGGAACATGCCAATTAATGACAAAGAAATTTCGTTTTGTGGGATTTCTATATATTGAGATAGAAATTGAGATTAAAATTTGAAAAATCTTGAGAGAAAAATGAGTAGGGTGGCGCCGCCGAAGAGCTCGGAGAGTGAGGATGGCGCTGCTGATGGTGCGGCGGTGATCCGGACATACCAGACCTGGGAAGGCAGCAATGTAATTTCTCCACTCACTTGTTTGTTCATTCCTCTGTTTTCTTTATAAGAATTGGGAAAATATCTTTTTGGGGTTGTTTAATTAATTTTTCATCGTTGTTATTAAAAATGAAAATGAGATATGGAGGAGATTCAAATTGATTAGTACGTTCATATTGATTTGTGTTGAAAAAGTTTTTACTTTTTTTAGGTTTGAATTATGCAAATAGCTCTTTGATGAAATTATCCTATTAATTTTTGTATTGGAGAAACTGACCTATTTGGAATAGCTTCTGCTTTTGCTTGTTCTTTTTGTAGAAGAGAACCTCTTCTAATTAGACAAAGCACCTCGAATAATTGTCCAAACAAGCCAAAAGCAACTTCTTAGTCTTAAAAGTCACTTTTTTTTCAAAAGCCATGCCAAACGGCCTTAATAATTTTATTTTTGTTATTTTTATTATTTGAGTAGAAACTGATCCCATCATGAAAAATGGAGTTTTTAACAAGCATAAAGACTCCCGGTTTATATCAATGATTGAAATGTGAAAGAAAAATAAAAACAATGAATTTTCAAAGTTCATTGCAAATTTACGTGCAGATAAGACATTTGCTGAAATTTCTCTTATGCATGAATGTTTTGAGGGATAAGTTTCTGCTGCTAACCAGTTGAGAATTCGTTTAATTCTGCTACTGTATGGCTAGACTGGCGTAATTCCCAGTTCATGTACTGTTCAAAGAATCCATGGTTCGTCTTTAACTTTTGCAGAAATTTTGTCTTGGGGGAAGGTTCATTTTTGGGCCTGATGCCTTGTCAGTCTTCTTGACGATATTTCTCATAGTTGCCCCGGTTGCGGTTTTCTGCATCTTTGTAGCCAGAAAGCTGTTGGATGTTTTGCCTGGCAATTCAGGAATCTCAGTTGTGGTTGTAGTTATCGTTTTCACACTATATGTAAGTCCTCATGTATTCCTTTTTGTGAATTTTATGTTTGTTTTCACATATGTAGTAACCTAGGATGTGAAATCTACTGTTATATTCTTGTGAAGACGTATTAGCTTGGTATTTTTAGTTTTTAAACAATTAACAATTTGAAAGTATGCGGTACTATGTGATTTTTGACTTATCACTTTGATATGGACATATCTTTGGTTTGTCTCCACGCAGTTGTGTTATGAGGAAACTTAAATATCAGTTAATTTTATCAAGACCTAGGTCGATGTCGATGTATAGTAAAATCAGTAGTATAGTTGGAAATGCATATCGTATGAGACATCTTACTAATTGTTTATTATGGAAATGGTCCACTCTCAAATTCTAATTTCTCTAATTTCCCCTCCATTTTAGTGCTTGTGTTTCTATGCTTTTTTAATTTATAAGCTGGTTAAACATTATTTTTATCCACGCATTCCGTAGGATCCACAACTTTTTTCATGTCTTATCCACTTTGATAGGCTTGAACTTTCTCTTCCTCTTTCTGCCTTTGATACCTTCTGTTTATATAGCCTTGAAGGAGACTGACTGTTGCTAACTATTTTGTGTTCATGGTTGAAAATAGGCTTGACCAGCTCGTAAAAAAATCAAGCCCAAGTTGTTTAAAATCCAATTTGGTTATGCTAGAGTGTATGTCAAGCTCAATGCCTGTTGAGGTTCTGCACATAACAAATTGAACTTGAGCACATTTTTAAGCATGTAATTTTCCAAAAATAAAAAATAAAAATTCAAAGCCACATATTAGCCAACGAGTATCAGGTAGAATGTACATTAAATAAGAAAATTGAGTTTTTGTTAGATTTCACTCATCAAAATGTTTTTTCAAGTTCAGCTCGAAGTATAATTAAGCCTTATTCAAGTAGGGTGAGATATAAATGAGAGTATTTTCTTAGAGTTGCTTCATATGCACCCTATTTGTGTGCAAATCCCCTAGTTGAAGGAATGCTTAGAGAGATATTTTGTGCCAGTTGCAAATATTTGATTTATTACTTCCCTCTGTTGGATGATTCTCTCTCTCGTTTATCATAGTTGAGAAAAAAGTCACCACAAAAAGAAGGAAAAGATCAAACTTAAAACTTGACATGTTGTTCAGCAACAATTAAGCATCAATTTGAGGGCTGACATATATATATCAAAGTGCATTCTGATGAAATATTTAATGTTGGGTTCTGCATTCTGTTTATTGGATAAACAAGATGGCTATAGTTTACATGTGGTGACTGTGTTGCTGCAGGATTTAGTCCTTCTTCTACTGACATCCGCAAGGGATCCTGGTATCATTCCTCGCAATGATCGCCCACCACAAATAGAAATTTATGGAGGTAGTATGGAACTTGGGCTGGGTCAAACCTCACATTTGCCCCGTATGAAAGACGTAGTGGTCAATGGAATAACTGTGAAGATCAAATACTGTGAAACTTGTATGCTATATAGGCCTCCACGGTGTTCACACTGTTCAATATGCAATAATTGTGTCCAACGGTTTGACCATCACTGCCCGTGGGTTGGACAGTGTATTGGATTGGTAAGTATACTTACTCTGAATTTCATCGCTTGATATACTCACTCAGCCTAATTCTACACAAAAAAAGTCAACCCCTTCTCCCAAACTACCAGCTATAGAACATATATGTTGAACTTAAAAGAAAGTCAAACTTGCTTTTAAGTAACTTTTATTTCAAATATTTAAATATGTCACTTAATCATCATCAATTACTTATTTTGACAATAAGGTAAGAGTTACTTTCAATATAAATTACTTATTTTCAACTTTGACAAATAAAAAAAAAAATATCTATTAAAAGTAAACTTATATAAGTTAGTTTTCCATGCTCAGCGAAACAGGCACCATATCTATTCTTTTTAGATCATTTAATCAATGTGGTGTTGGATTATCTATTTTTCTACCTCAATTCTAATTTAAAATATATAAAGTGACTAACAACTGGGTCCTTCCTGTGTCATAGTATTGTTGCTTATGAGTGTAGAACTTTTCTCTCTTGGCTCTTATCATGCTTCAAATTTTTGGTTTGATTTTATTGGTATTTATGACATTCTTGCAGAGCTCTTTCTAATTCCTATTCAAGCTGAATAGATTATCAAGCCATACAGAATTGCTTACCTTAAGACTTGTATTTAGTGAGATTCACTCAATGAATTTGTTTAATTCCGGTTATTTTTCTTATATATCTCTCTTGTACATTGTGTAGAATTGCGTAAGTTTATCTGTTGAAACTTTGGAAATCTAGAGAAGAGAAAATAAAATGGAGTGTTGAGGCCTTTTGCTGTCATGATTGGAACTTTTGGCTCCCCCACTTCCACGACCCGGAATAGTAATGACAGATAATCAAATCAGTTTGACAAAATTTACATGCATTTTCATCTTAATGCAGGGAAGAAAATTTCCATAAAATCCTTATTATACTTGTGGTGACAATTTTACTGAGAGATCATGATGATATGATTCTTACAAAAGATTAACCAACTTTTTAGTTTTATAACTTATTTGTTTTAAATTTCTTATTTGTGAATTAGCAATCAATAAAATGTAGCTAAAGTTTAATACTGAATTATTTAATGATTATTGTTGCAGAGAAACTATCGGTTCTACTTCATGTTCGTCTTCTCAACAACTCTTCTTTGCTTATATGTTCACGGATTTTGCTGGTTATATATTAAAAGGACAATGGATATGGAAAAGACCACTATATGGAAAGCTATGATTAAGACCCCGGCCCTCATTGCACTTATCATTTATACTTTTTTATCACTCTGGTTTGTTGGTGGCCTGTCGGTTTTCCATCTTTATCTCATCACTACAAACCAGGTAACATATCATTATGTGCACTAATTTCTTCATGTATTGCATACTTCTTTAGCGCATTGATGCTTTCAACTAAACAAGATGGGAATTTATCGATGTTGTTAGCTCAGAAAATATCAAAATTTATTTAAACTTCTCGTCGTAACATTGTCGAGTGTGTTTTGCTAAGCCTTAAACATAGCAAGCTTAGCCCAACATATATCTAAGCTTAAAATTTACCTTTGTTTTCCATAATGCGTTTGATTTGTCATTCTTAAAATAGAAAACTGGAAAGTACATTTGATTTGGAATTTTAGAAAATTGTTTTATGACATTTTATTCAATGGATTTGATTATTCGTGTTTTGCATTGCAGTCAACATACGAGAACTTTAGATACCAATATGATAGACTGACCAACCCCTACAGTAAAGGAGTGGTTCGAAACTTCATGGAGATTTTCTGTACTAGTATTCCACCATCGAAGAACAAATTCCGAGCAAGGATACATAAAGAATCTGCGATACCACCTCAGTCAGTAGGTGGCAGCTTTCATGATCCCGACTCGGGAATGGCAAAGGACGATGTAGAAACTGGGAGAAAGCCTGTGTGGGATGAGCCTATGAGCAGTGAAAGTCAATATCAAGGACAACTTAGACTTGACGATGATATGGACAAAAATAGTGAACTCAATGTTGCATCTCCTGGCCTAAGAAGTACTGGGTGTAGTTGGGGAAGGAGAAGTGGGAGCTGGGATAGCCCACCTGATCAGCTTGAAACGCCAATTGAGAATTTGAGATCGAATCAGATTCATCATGCCAATAGCGACGATGACTTTTTCACGAAAAATAAGCAATAGCAGTCGAGTTATACTGTAAATAAGACAGAAGAAAACAATCTGATAAATGTAAAGAGAAATTGAAAAAGGTTTAACAGTGAAGTATTTGGTATGGGTTTTATGTACGAGAATGTTTGGTAAAGATTTTAAAAGTAGTGGTTTCTATGGAATGTGTGGATTATAAGTGGTTACTAAGTTATGAATCCTACAAAATGTGTGGATAAATGTATGTTTGATATGTTTAAATTATAACTTAAGCTGTCCAAACTCACATCAAGTCTTGAGGCATTCCCCGTGTATATGTGACATTTCTTCATGGAATCTGAATTTTTGCAATATCACCGAACATATTTTCCCCTATTCCTTTATAACACGCATTTCATCTGTTGGTAAGTGACATGACTACTATGAATAAGATTTTTTACTTTTTCTCTTAATAGTCATCGTGCATGTGTTCATATTCTTATTATGGTCACAAGGTCTTGAAAAAAAAGGTACGTATTGGTTTGATACCAACAATGAAGATTGTTTTAGCATGTTAAGGATACATAAGATTGAGAAAATAATGTGACGTAGAAAATAGGGCTAATGATTATAGTAAAGTCGCTCAAACTTGCAGGGAAAAAATAATGATAATGCATGCAGTAGGTTAATATGTTAAGATGACTTTATGACTTATATTTCAATTAAAATGAGCAACTAAGGTAACATCTTCTCGACTAAGGAAAGCATCTATCCAATCCCATATCAAGTCAGTGGCATGCTTCTTCAATTCATCTATCTTTTGACAGATTTGCTACGCTTTTGAAGAAAGTATAAAACTTTTCAATCATGTTACATGTACAGGGACTTTTGTCATACAAATCAACAGAATTTCAACTGTCACAATTTCATTGAATGTTAGACAAAAAATAAATTTATACTTGCCAATCCAATGTTACCACTTTACAAAACCTTTTTCTCTCTTTTTTTGGAACCAGAAGTAATTAAATTTAACTCTGTGAGTGAATGTGCATCTCACCTAATTAAACACCTTAATTTAGATGTCAGACATCCATAATTTAAAGTGAAAGATTGTAAAGCTAATGCAATTAAATTCAATAAAGATTGAGAAATCAATGGCTGCATGTTTGGATGTGACTACTTGGAAGTAAAGTTCACTTTTAAATTATTTTATTAAACTTAATTTTCATAACTACTTCTCCGTGAAGTAAATCTTGACTTGTTTTTAAGAAAAGTAATCACAACATGCATAGAAAACATCGTGCAGCAACGAAAACTAAATTTAAGTATTCAAAAATTAAGTCAAATAGAGAGTGTGTCTGTGAGAGAGAGAGAGAGAGAGACCTAAATTCCGTTGGGTATTGATGATTTAATTGAATAGGCCTTGAAGAAATCTAAAAGATGGACTAAGGAGAAGAAGTCGTTTCATTTTGGCTCACTTTGCGCTCATCTCCCACTTGAGTGCTTAGAACAACGGGTCTGGCGCTCGATATGCGCGAGCTTGGTGCTCAAGTGCTCTATTGTCCGGCCCAAGTTTTGTTTCGCAATTTGACGATTTTTTTGATTATCTTTCCAACTAAAACACTATTTTTAGGGTTGGATCTTCATTGTGATAAGAATAAGTTGAAAACACAGAATCATTGTTTTTTTTCATCGTGCGATGAATTCTCATCTTCTGCTCGTGGAATTTTTCAAATAAATCTTATGTTCTCGATTTCTTTCATAAGAAACGGAAACATCAAACTTCCAAATCCAGAAATCAGAACAAGAGTCAACTGAAATCTAAGAATCAAGGCAGGAAATATTATTATTGTGGTAAAATTGGACACTTCATAAAAGATTGTTTCAAAAAGATATTTGATATGGAAGGAAAGTCTAATTCTAATGGGTCTGCTGCCATAGCCTGTAATAATGGATATGATATACAAAGAGTTGTCATTGTTACTTCGACCAAAAGAAACCCAAAGGAATGGGTTATTGACTCTGATGTTCTTTCCATATATGTCCCGTTAAAGAATGGTTCACTGAATTTGATGATCCGAATGGTGATCAAATTCAATTGAGAAATGATGTGACTTATAAAATAAAAGGTATTAGTAAAGTTAACTTTTTGTTAGAAAACAGTCACATCCTTCAACTGTCCTTAACAAGATATGTCATTGATCTTCAAAGAAATCTGATTTCCTTGAGAGAATTGGATGATGAATATGAAATTAAAATTCATAGGGGGTTTACCAAAGTTAACTTCAATTCTAAGGAAATAATTTCTTCACCTAAGGTCAATGAAATTTATATACTTCAAGTTGAACCATTAGTTGGAAAATTATCAGTTGTTGTTCAATCTTCAAATGATGAGTTCTTAATCTGGTATAAGAGACTAGGGCATGTCAGTGAAAAATGATTAATGATTCTTAACAATCTTAGATGTTTTGGAAAAGATAATATTAAAAGTTTAAAATTTTTTGAAGATCGAGTCATTGGAAAACAAAATAAGTTACCTTTTGAAACAGGAATCCATAAATTCACTTCAATACTTGATTTTTTATATACTAACCTTTGGGGTCTAGCATCAATAAGTACTCTGAGTGGATTTAGATTCTATCTACTCATTATAGATGATTTTTCAAGAGAATTTGGGCATTGCTTTTAAAATCTAAATTTTACACTTTCTAAAATTTTAAACAAATGTAAATTCATGATTGAAAATCAAACTGGTAAGAAAATCAAAGCACTTAGAATAGCTAATGGGATTGAATTTTGTAATACTGAATTTGATCTTTCTTTTTTTTTTTAAAGAATTTGGTATTTTAAGGCATAGAACAACAATATACACTCTTCAATAAAATGTTGTTGAGAAAATGAATAAAACTTTACTTGAAAAAGTTAGGTGTATGTTGTTAAGTTCTGGTGTTCCAAAACTGTTTTGGGTCAAGCTTTAAAAACAACCACTTATTTGATTAATAGGATTTCCTCTAGTGCTATTGATTTTTAAATCTTGAATCACTATGGCCTGGAAAGTCTTCAAATTATTCCAAACTTAAGATTTTTGAATGTGCTGCATATTTTAAGGAGGTTTTAAAGGGGAAAACCAACGCTGCATTATGGTTGAAATTGAAGCAATTATGTATGATGAAAACCAATAAATAACATTTGAAACAGCGATTATATTCTTATCATATGACAGAAAGTACATCACTGAAAGATCAACTAGTTGTTTTAAACAAAATTATCATCGAATTGAAAACCTTGGAGTTCAAGTATGATGAAGAATATTTATAGTCGATTTTGTTGTGTTGCTCGCTTCATATGTGTCTTTTAGAGACATGATCTTGTACAGTTGTGATACTCTCAAAATTGAAGAAGTATATGTTGCTCTGTTTTCAAAGAAAAAAATGAAACATTTTGTTGGATCTGAAACTCGTGGAGATGATCTTGTTGTTCATGGTGATCATGTGAGAGGCAAACTAAAGTCTAATGACAATAATAAAATCTATAATTATTGCAAAAAATTAAAAAGGATTGTTAAAAGTTGCACAACAAGGATAAATTAGTTCCTACAAATCAGAAGGAAAAACAACCAAAATCTTCATGTGAAGCCAATATTGCAGAAAATTGCTATAGTGATGGAGAACTTTTGGTTATTTCTAATGGTAACTCCAAATTTGACGAGGATTGAATTCTTAATATAGTTTGCACGTTTCATATGTGTCCTAATCGGGATTGATTTTCAATATATGAAATAGCTTCTAAAGGTATTGTGATAATGAAAAATAATATTCCTTGTAAGATAGCTGGTATTGGAAAGGTCAATATTAAAATGTTTGATGGGGATATCACGATACTTGGCGATGTGAAAGATGTTCCTGATTTGAAGAGAAATCTTATCTTCTTGAGTACGCTTAATTCAAAAGAGTACAAATACATTAATGAAGGTGAAGCTTGAAAATTAGTAAAAGTGTTCACGTTGTGATGAAGGGATAAAGAAGGTCTCAATTATATGTCTTGTAGGGTTCTACAGAATTTTTGAATACCAATAAGTATAAATTAGGCACTCATGTGGATTTTGAGTTTGATACAGTACCATGGGAGCATGGTTTAGGGCCTATATTAAAGAATACATCGTAGTCGAGTTCACAAATTATGGGTGATGTCGTTTTGTCACGACTACTAGTGGAGCCACAATATTCAATTGCTAGAGACATACCTATGAGAGATATTAGGCATCCACAAAGGTGTGGAGAAATTGATTTAGTTGCTTATGCTTTAAAAGTGGTTGAAGGTATTAAGTCTAGAGAAGAACCTTATGTGGTATGTTTATGCTCTGTTTGGTAATTATTGAGTTATTTGTGAACTTTTTGTTCGTGGTGATAATTTGAGCAACTTGGCACCCAAGGTAATCTTGTTGAGCAGTGTTTGGATTCAACTGATATTCAGTTATTGAGTATGCCATAGTTTGACTTTGTGAAAGAGGTGAAGAATTTTTTCTATTGGAGAATCTTAGGTGTAAAAAGTAATTTCTTGTATTGAGATTTGTATTAAAGTGGAGATTTGTTGAAGTGTGACTTAAATTCCGTTGGGTATTGGTGCTTTCATTAAAGAGGCCTTGAAGAAGTCTAAAAGATGGACCATAGAGAAGAAGTCACCCTATTTTGGCTCACTGCATGCTCATCTCCAACTCGAGCTCTCAAAACAAGGGATCTAGCCTTGACGCTCGAGCGTCGTTGTTGTTCGACCCAAGTTCTATTTCGCGATTTGACGAATTTTTTTGATAATCTTTTCAATTAATACACTATTTTTAGGATTTTACATGTACTACATATATAGTTAGATTTTCATTGTGATAATAATAAGTTGAAAATACAAAATCGCTGTATTCTTTCAATCTTATAGTGAATTCTCCTTTTCTGCCAGTGGAATTTTCCACGTAAATCTTGTGTTGTTGATTATTTTCACATTGCCACATTACTCTCGTTTCTCGAATTTCTAACATCAAATTTCAAAATGGCAAAAGGTGAGACATCTGTGAAATATTTAACTAGACTCCTAATGACACGAAGTATAATTCAAGCACCCGAAATTGATTCTTTGATTCTAAGTAAGCTCATTGTTCTTGAGGTAAGCCACGATGCCCTCCTAAATTTCCTTTATTTAATTAATTTGTATATTAGTAAAACACGCCACCACGAGCACTGACAGGTTTAATTAGAAAAGAAATAGCAAAATGTCACCGACAGAGCCCTACCATTACTATAAAAAGCCATCTCTAAGGAAACCCCTCTTGCATGTTTTCTCTCGCTCCCTCTTAAACAAACAAGTCACACATAGGGGGATCCACTGTATTGCCTAGAATGTCTGCAAGAGACAAGCTGAATTTTGCTAAAGATGGAGTGAGTAAATTGCCTCCAGGATTTCGGTTCGAGCCGACCGATGAAGAGATAGTTTTCCAGTACTTGGCTCGTAAAATATTTTCATATCCTTTGCCAGCTTCAGTCATTCCAGAAATCAGCATTTGCAAATTTGATCCGTGGGAATTGCCAGGTTTGTCATTTTATTCTCGTAGGTGATGGCTTAATAAATCTTGTTATTATAATGCTGAGTTGTGTCTGGTGAGTGTATAACAGCTGATTACATACATGGCAAACTTTACTGTCATATATAGGTGATTCGGACCAGGACAAGTACTTGTTCAGCAACAAGGAAAATGGAAATCCAATGAGTCGAGTGACTAGTTGTGGTTACTGGAAGGCGATTGGGTTAGACAAACAAGTAAAGAGTTCGAATTGGATGCCAATAGTGGGAATTAGGAGGACGTTCGTATTCTATAAGGGAAAGAACTCGCAAACTAATTCAAGAACTGATTGGCTCATGCACGAATATCACATTGCCCTTGTGGGAAACACTCAGAGGACAAATTCTCAGGTAATTGTTACTGGCTTATCCCGCATTCTTTCCCATTCTTACACGTAATCCATCGATTCCCAATAGAGGTTGCATGTTTTATTGAAAATGAAGATAAAACGTAGTTAATTATTGGAGGGAGGCTCGGCCTCACTTCCAGCTAAAGGTGTATAAAAGTAAACTTACCTAGTCTGGAGATAGGGGAATACAATTTCATTCGCAATTGGACTTAATCCTTAACAATATGCTATCTATTAGCCATTTCTAGTTTGGAGGGTCTTATTACTTTAGCTTCTATAATAATCAATGCTTATCAATCTTTTGCAGGATTCCTTGACCCAAATTGGAAATTGGGTTTTGTGTCATATATTTTTTCATAAAAGAAGAAACCATGCTGATGGCATTGGTAGGTCCAGTTTACATGAGGTCGAAACATTGTCCGAGGATTCAGATTCTTCTTCTTCCTCATCCTCATCCTCCTCGTCATATTCTGATTCTAGTGTGCTTACTGAGGTCTCTTCAAATTCTTCCTGTGATGACTACAATGCATAATGTACTTTCAGATAGAAGTAATATTCTTCTGTTTGAACGAAAAATTGATATCAAAATGCTTGATTTGCATTAAAGTCAACTTGTATACAATTTTCTTTTCATATTCCCTTTGACTTTAAATGTACTGGTAACTCTTGTAATGAATCTGTTACTTTTTTTATGAAAAAGACTCTTAATTTTCGCGACTAGGTGGGAGAAGCAGCAAGCAAAGGATATACTATAAATTTGCACTGCACCACTTCGTTTTTTTGGATTGAATATTGATTCCTTGACAAAGAATCAAGCCGTAAAATAATTTTTCTCCTTTTCTTCCCTTTCTTTTTCGTGTTTGTGTGCGGTGGGGGACTTTGTTACAGGGATTCATCTGTTTGGCAGAAAGCAATTGAGAGAGATACGATGTAAATTAAGAATGGATTATAATTTATTATGTCTTCATTTGATGGGATTGGTTATGTTTTAAAGTATAATCAATTGATAATATTCAAGAAATTCCAACCCAATCAGCACGAATTTGTTGCGTCGCAAATGCATTTCTGACAGCAATATAATTAGCATGCATAATTAGCTACCACGGTTTCAGATACGTTGCAATTAAACGTCACAAATAGAATCATGACTATTCTAATTCGATAAATTATTTAAGAATTCGAATGTTCAAATGACTGGAACGCACATCTCCAAGAAAACGTGGCTATAATTCTTTCCTTTTCCAGTCAAAAAATGGGAAAAACTATTTGTCGCATTAATTAGACTGTGGATATTAAATGGACTGATGCTACTACTCATGTCGATTGACAAAACTGGAGACCAAAAAGAGGGAAAACAGATTAACAAAAGAAAATATGAGTACCAGAATCCACGTTTCATGCCTAAAAATGTCCTTAATTTACATCATCTTCTTTGGGTTTTGATGCAATCCCTAGAGGCACCCTTTTTCCCAAGCTGGAATTCTGACTTTTGTTTTAGCATGATTTAAGGTTGTAATAAGTATATATATTATCATGCTAGTAGTACACTTCTTTTCTACCAGTATTGTTACAGTTGCTACATTTCATCAACCTTAGCAACAAATTTGCCAATCCTACCCACTATTATGCGCACAAATATGGTCACCTTCGTACACATCTTTCTTATATTTATTGTCCCTTCCAGTTTGGCGATGTCCCAAATTTCGTCTGCATTTTCCGGCCACGAGGGAGAATGGCATCTATTACACGAAAGCATCGGAATTTCAGCAATGCACATGCAACTCCTTAAAAACAACAAAGTTGTCATGTTTGATAGGACGGATTTTGGCCGCTCTAACCTCTCTCTCCCCGGTGGACGATGCAGGTATGACCCCAATGACACTGAACTCAAGAGAGACTGCACGGCTCATTCTATTCTATACGACGTGGGGACGAATACTTTTAGTCCATTAATGGTACAAACCGACACCTGGTGCTCCTCAGGTGCAGTACTTCCCGATGGAACCTTAGTCCAGACTGGAGGATACAATGATGGAGATCACGTCATACGCACTTTAGCTCCGTGTAATGGATATTATTGCGATTGGGTCGAGTTCCCCCAAGCCCTGTCGGAGCGTAGATGGTACGCAACAGATCAAATACTCCCCGATGGACGGATAATCATCATCGGTGGTAGAGCACAATTTAACTATGAATTCTACCATAGAAACTCTCGGGCCTCTTCTTCTTCCCACAATGCTGTTTTGCTTAATTTTCTCAGAGAAACTAGAGATTCATCTGAAAACAATTTATATCCATTTGTACACCTATTACCGGATGGAAATTTATTCATTTTTGCCAACACAAGATCCATAGTGTTTGATTACAAACAAAACCGGAAGATCAAGGAATTCCCTGCCATCAATGGTGGTGAACCGCGTAATTATCCCAGTTCAGGCTCCCTTGTTCTATTTCCCCTTGACGAAAACCTTCCAATCGAGCCCGAAATTATGATTTGTGGTGGGGCGTCGCGCCATGCATTTCAGCTCGTTAAAAAGGGAACATTTCAACGCGCTGCATCGACCTGTGGCCGCCTGAAAATTATGGATGAAAATCCCGCCTGGAAAATGGAAAACATGCCGATGCCACGGGTGATGAGCGACATGCTTCTTCTACCTAACGACGATATCATTATAATAAACGGTGCAAGTTCAGGTACGGCAGGATGGGAATCAGCACGAAATCCTGCAACTAGGCCACTGATTTATAATCCCCACCGGGACGAAAGTAGGCGATTCTCTGTCATGCCGGCCTCGCCCCGGCCGCGCCTCTACCATTCAGCTGCCATTTTAGTAACCGACGGTCGGATTCTCGTCGGCGGAAGCAACCCTCATATATATTACAACTTCTCAGGCGTTGAGTATCCAACCGATTTAAGCCTTGAATCATTTTCTCCCCCTTATTTATCACCTGTATACGATCGTTACAG
>CAIGRB010169802.1:140056-168045 GCA_903798255.1 Fraxinus quadrangulata | reverse complement strand
ATATATATATATATATATATAATCTATACGTGGTTTTGTCATCAACAATAATGAATCTTCAAGATTTTTATAAGGATTGATTAGGGCGATGATAGAATGACAATCACTAATGTTGGACTTCGAATTTTCAATTACCAATAGTAGTGAATAAAGAACATCACGAATATTGAGTCTGAAGTTGATATCGAGATTCAAATATCAAGGCCTCCTTCTAGGGCCGATGGGATGTGACGGAGTGGAGAATTTAATTTTCTTTTTTTATTAATCTTTTTCCCATTTTTCTGTATTTCTATCTCTCTTTATATTTTTGCTTGAGTGAATGCTTGAAATTTGATGAACTTATCTATATTTTATTAAATATCACATCAAGTGAGAATCATTTTTTAACGATTTTAACCTTATTATAATTCAATTATTTTAATAATACCTTACTTTTCGTTTTTCAATATGTAATAAATACTATAAAATTTGTGTGTCATGTATGAATTTCGTGTTATTAATTCTCAATTAATTAACATTCAAATTAATTTAGATTCAATGAATCTTGATCTACATTAATCTAGAGTTACTATAGATGAATTTATTTATACTAATGTATATAGAAATTTTAATGGACGTTTGAATTCATGAAATTAGCAATTAATTCTTATGTACCAAAAGTAGTATAAAAAGATTGCTCATTGATAGTATTTCATCATCATGAAAAAAATTTGAATCCTAAAAGTTGAGTTTTGAGAGTACAATTTTCTTCTTTTAAATTTTTATCCCAGATTTTATTTTCTTTAGTTTTTTTTGAGACTCGTCAAATGTTTCCAAGCAAAATTGGTATTAAGTATTATCTTTACATCATTTATAAAATATTACAGAATAACGTGCAAAGCAGGTTCAACTCTGACTAGTATGGACTAAATATGGCTTAGTAGTATAATTGTTCAATTTGGGCCGTGTGGGTCATGATTCTTTGTTGTTTGTTTGGTTTTTTACTTGGGCCATTTATATATATATAATTTCGGGTTCCAATCCATCTATCAAAATCGTGTTTCTTGAAACAAGACTTTGGCCTTTTGGACTGCGTTGATCTGGGCCCTTCATTTGGTGAAATTGTAACCGTTTAATCTGTGGTTTTTTTACCTGAGTATATAAATGTAAAGTCTTTGTGTTTCTTGTGTAATATTTCTCAGTAGTATCCAATTTAATTGATTGATTAGGGCAACAATGTAATTATAATCGCCGTCGGTGGACTTCAAATTTTCAAGGACTAGTGTTAATAAAAAAGAAAATCAGAAACATTAAGTTCATATATCGAGGGTGGAACGAGCAGCTAGAGCTGATGGAGCGGGATCTAATTTCAGAACCATACATATTCAACAAAGAACTTTTTGGCCATACATTTGAGTTCATTTTCTAAAATCTTAATTAATTTTAGATTTACATGCATCTTTTGTGGCTATTCATCCTCCTGAAGAATAGCTTATTTTTCCACAAAATTAGGAGCAAATTCTACTCATATACATGCGTAATGTTCTTCTCATATATATTAGAATTTTGATTTTCTTGGCATTTGAGCTGCCAGCATTCTTTGCCCCTCCATTTTGGCCCTTTGTCCGTCTCTCAATGCTCATTTTCTCCCTTAATAAACGTAATGGGGTGTGGCGCTTCAAGTTATGATGCCAATGGCGTGACTTCACCAGCCAGGCTTCGCCCCTTCTTCCTCCACAAGTTGGAGGTTTTCGCATTGCGTAGGCATTCCCAGGCTCCCTTGACGTCGGACCCTAGTTCGACTCATGATAATTCCAAGAAAGTATTGCTTATGCATGATAGTATAGAGGATGGAAGTGCTTCTAAACATGAACCCTTGTTCTTTGATGCTCGTAAAAGCACGTCAGAAGAGGCTCCGGACAAGGAAAAGGTTAACAAGATTGAGGATATTGAATTGACAGATGAAGAGTTTGAGGATGTAGAAGAGGAAGATTATGATGAGAGAATGCTAAGGAATGATGGTCCAGGTTCACCCAGTTTCCGGGTATATATCAAAGATGACGGGAAAGATGACAACAACTATGGTACGTGATAATCTATAAATTTGGAAAATTTCATGGAAACTATTGAGAAATTTTTTACTGAAATATTCGAGAACTTTGATTATGAATTGTGGACTAAACTAAACCACAATAATTTGTCTTAAAACTTTTTTAGGAATAACGTCTCTGTGTCCTTTCATATCCTGTCACCTGTAGTCGAGGAATATTTTTCTGAAAATAAAACCTAATGTATACAATATTTTCCTCCGACATTACGAGACAATCCTGGCCTAGCCACGGCATAATCACATTTTTTGCTTTTTGTTTTGTGCTGGAAAAGATACAATATATTGATTGGTGATTACCTAATGCAGTTACCAGTGATTCCTTCGAAGATACGGTTTCATCAAAGGTAAATTTTATCCTCCCCCACCCTCCAAATCCCCAACACTATTACGATATGTTTAGTACGCTAGATTGAATAATTATAATAGACAGATTAAAAGAAAAAAGTTGTAATCTTAACTATTTTGCAGGAAAGTAATGACGAGTCTCTAAGCAACAAGAAGATAGTGAAGAAAGGAAGGAAAGTGAGGAGTTTTAAAAAAGTGTTGCCAAAGGGAGGACAAATTGTAGTCAAGAATCTATTGAATGTTAAATCCTGCTATAATTCATCCAACTCTACACACCATCGCACTCATTTTCTTACTCCGAGAGCAACTGCTTGATCGATACCTGATATTTTTGCTCCAAGAAAATATTGTTTGCTTCATTTATTTTTTTATTCGTCTTTAATTCTTCTCGAAGGGTAAGTTGGAGTTGGAAAGAAATATTTGAAGTATGGCAGGATGAATAGTACTCAATTATAGAGGGGAAATTCCACCCGACGCAATTATTCTTTGGAGTGGTGGGTATTTTAACTCGAACCGAACTTCCCGAACCAGAACTGGAGGTTCCAGCCCTATTCCAAAAAAAGCTAAAAATCGAAATGGAAAATTCTAGAAAGGATCCTGGTTCTTGAATCGAAAATGTGGTACCCGACTCTAGAACCAAACTTGTTTTATAAGTTTTTAGCTTTTGTAGAACTAGTATATTCATATTTTTAATTTTTGGTTTGTTCTTTGGGCATTCATATTGGATACTGTTAGTGCCATAGTTGCAGTGGATTGAAAAAATATTGAAATATATAGTTCGTGTTGGTTTCCAGTAATTATGTGCATTCAAATAATTTTATTTACGTATACTCGAAGTGTAATTGGTAGTTTTAGGTATCAAAATACCTGGATCGACCACCTGATGTCCAAGCTTAAACTTTGGTTTAATTTCAATCAAATATCTATAGTTCAATTTTGTTCAATTGATGAATATAATTTAATTTGATTTTATTCAAGCTAACTCTAACTGGGCTAGGCTCGGAGATTAAAATACTTAAATATTCTCAATTACCAGTAAATGTAGTTTTTTTTTTTTTTTTAATAATATTTTATATTTATGTGTATAATTATTTATTCAATTTGACAACCGGTTTGATATTGATTCGACTCTGATTAGACTTTTTGACCTTTGACCATTTTCTTTTTTCGAGTCGATGCTCGGGTCGATTTTTAAAACATTAGTTGAAATCAGATTTCTTTTAAATTTGATTACTTTTTTATTCTAAATTTATTTATTTTCTCATTTATTTATTTTAGTGACAAATATTATGCAATAAAAATATTTTACCGACTCAATTATTTATAAGAAATCGGATTGGATTGTTATCGGATCGGATTGACCTATATCCATATTTGATCCATTTCGTTAACGGATTATCGAATTCGGATCTTAATCAAGTTATCGGAGTGATACCCTAAATCCATCTCCCATTAATTTCGTTGGATTCAGATTGGATTCATATCAAAATCCAATCCATTGACTACCCTAGTTCTCGCCTCTACTTTTGCATAGGCGAGCCATGCATGCACATGGACAATTTGCTGAGCGCCCATTTTCTACTCGTTGTTTATTTCTTATTTGCTTTTACCTTTTTCAACGTATAATATTTATTCAATTCTACCTATCGATATAATTATTGTACAATCAAATATATCAATCATTCACTTGTTCAAATTTAAATCGATCATATATTTTAACTAGCAACACTTATGCGTAAGGTTTAGATATCTTTCTATTTGAATTTAATCATAGTGTAATTTTCACAAAGTTTCATCGAAATAACTGGTGACATGATAACTTTGAACCAGATTTTTCTTGTGATGATATTGATGAAAACGCATACACAAGTGCCATGTGTTTCACAAATTACTCAAACTCACTTAGAGATAATATGGTCTTGCGTTTATTCTATTCCTTGAACTTTTAAGAGAAACTATGATTTTCTATTAGGGCGGTACAATTTTGAAGTTCATCTAGTCGAAGTTCTTTTAGTATTTTTGTTACTTTTAAGCATACGTATACTTAGTACTGAACTTTATTAGGAACTTAAAACTCAATCATCTTCTAAGTAACAGCCAGCGTTATTAGATTATAATAGGGTTCTTGCGGATATGATAATGTTAAAACTATTCACTTATCAAATGATTTGTCGTTTATCTNTTTTTTCTCGTCCCTCGGGCTCCACCCTGACTATATTAGGGTAAGTCACCATGTATACGGTAGCTAGGGTTCAAGAATTAATTATAGCGTTGATACCCTTTAAAGACTGATTTAGCGATGAAAAAGTCAATCGACTCAAGTCCTTTTTTTGAAAAATAAAATTAACGAGAGATTGCTTTGGAATAATTCCAAGTATTTTAAAATTTCTTCTACGTTAACAATTCTTAGTGGTTTTCCTAGTTCCAAATCAAATATTTTCACGCAAAGTAATTAAAGTATTAATTGTGTATGCATGTATTTGGGCTTGAATACATACACACGAAAAGTTGACTTGAAAGTTGGATTTTGGTCTTATAAGGCAAGTTGGAAGACTAGTTGGTCATACTTCACTTAATAAAACATTAGCATAGGGCCAATTTGGACTTAAAATAATATATTGGCTTAGAAAAATCAGCCACTTGACCATAATTTCGTGTGCCAAAATTCCTTTGATAATCCATAAGTTATATAATTTTCCAACTAGGTTTTGTCATGTGTAAACTTCAGTCAACTACTGGTGTCTTATTATTTTCTCGTGCAATGAATCATGCAAGTGGTTGAGTTATTATTATTATTATTATTTTATTTTATTTTGCATTTAATAAGCTTATTTTATCATTAATCATTACTAAATACGTGAATTCTTGAAAATAAAATTTTAAAAAATAAATTATAAAAAAATAAAACATAAAAAAGCCGTTTTGACCATACTCGTAATTAAAAAAAAATTAAAGAATTGTCGAATTTCATTAGTCAAATTAATAGAGGTGGACTGGGTTACCTTGAATGAAATCAAATTAAAGCTTAGTTGTCCAAATGAATACAATACAATTTCGTGATGAAATCATATTGAAGTATAGTTATTTCGAATGGAATTAATCTTTTGCCACGTTAGCATCTAACAGACATTTACAATAGCAATTTTTGATTGACGGTCATGTCATCAAATTATATTAGTCAAATAAACAAATGTGTATAGAGTTACCTTAAATGAAATGAAATCAAATTAAAGTGTAATTACGTAATTGAAATTAATGATGGCAAATCAGTGTATAATGATATGTAAATCAACTATAAAATGTAATGTGTCTACTTAATTTTTTTTTTCATTTAGAAAACTCATTTATAGCATGATCTCATGTTGACAAATATAAATTAAATAATTATTTGACTTCTCAAGACAATTTGATTTGAAGTGACTCATTGGAATCTTAGTGGAGTTAGATAAGGGAATGGTATACCAAAATTGATATGATTTGATAGGACCATGAAAGATAAAATTGTGTGAATTTTTCAAATAATATCCGTTAGATAACAATCATAAAAATTTATTCGCGACAAATTAAGTGAGATAGTGTAAGGTATTGATGTAGTTGTGTTTCGATATATGGACAATAGATCATCTAAAAGTTGATTGATAAGTGGTATGTCAATTGAGCAAGTTTCGGGGGTAACTATTTTTTTAATATTTGTCAAAATCCTTAGTGTTTTATATGAATCAACAATTTTTTCTGAGACGGTGATATATAATTGAAAATTAGTTAAAAATTAAAGTACTCTATTGTGTAAATGTTGAAGACCTCAAATGTAATTTTTCTATGTTCTACAAAATATTTTCCTATATAGTATTATTGATCATTAACCTTCATTTACTAATAATAATTACTTTTTTTTTTAAAATGGGAAGAATCCCCACCACGCACCCCCACCAACCCAGCCAACCCTTCCAGGCTTCCAGCTCTGAAAAGTCAAGAGGAAAAAAAAAAGAACAAAGTAGACACTTTTTAATTTCCTCTGGTCTCCCTACAGTTTGTAATCCTACATTTCCTACCATAAAATTGCAAAATAAAAGGACATCTTGTCTGCATTGTACAACTGAATAAAGCGTCGACAAGCAATTTAGAGTGGTACCGTACAAACCAATCTGGCAGCCAAACAGATCAAAACACTTGTACGTTTATTAATTCTCTCAAAATTCTTTGTTCCAACTCTCTAATCGAAATCTCTCCATCAACACCCGCATACACAAGCCGGGTAATTCTCTCATTTTTTTTTTTTTTTTTCATTTTTCCCCCCCTCAACTTTTAGTTATAATTTGTTTGGGTTCTCTCATTTTGTACTGCTAATTATATGCATCTGATATAGTTGCCTAAGATTTGATCTGAGAAATGAAATCTGATTTTTATATAGGCATATTAATTGATTTATGGGTGTGTGTGATTTGAAGGTTTGTTTTTGTTGATTAGGGAGTCATTATGCTGGGAGTTCTAAGGCAAAGAGTGGCCTCCAGAGGCATTCCTACTTCGGTAATATGACATCTTGATTATTGAAAATTATGGTAAATTCATTCGTTGGATTGTCAAATTTTTTTGAAACGTTGTGTAAGTTTTTCTTCATTTTTTTTTTCTGATTCGAAGAATATGGAGCGAGGAATGCGAGTACTTGTATCCCGGTCTTTTTCTTCCACAGCAAAAGAGGTACATATACGACTAACCTATGTAGTTTTATAAGTTTCTTAATGTTGTGAGAATTGATATTAGAGAGTTGTGTATTTGAGTAAGTTCATAATAATGTTTGGTAGTTGAAAATTGAGGGAGTATATATAATAAAAGATATTCATCGAGTAAAATCTGTGTAGTTTTGATATCTTTGGGCTTCAATGCTGCATCTGGTTCTTTTCTTGTTTTTAAGCCTTTTGGGTACTTCCTTTTAAACGTTCTACCAAATGCAACCTACATCGGAACATCAACCTAAATGTATATCCAAGTACTTTGATTTGTGTGTGGTTAATGATATTGTAATTTCCATTTCTTTTAGATGACTGTCCGTGATGCTTTAAATTCGGCCCTTGATGAAGAAATGTCTGCTGACCCTAAAGTCTTTTTAATGGGTGAAGAGGTAATATGAAGTTTTAATTTAGTATGAGAAGAAAATTTAATTACTAAAGTTGTTGATTTGTTCTTTTTGGGTTCCATGACTTTTTTTGACTTTTTTTGTTACTGTTATTTAGGTTGGTGAGTATCAGGGTGCATACAAGGTGGGTGTTACTCGTTCAACAGCACCTCAACTGCTTCAACAACAAAGATTTCCATAATCCTATTTTATGCTTTTAGTAACTGGGTTTTGATTTATTGTGTTCTATTTTAGATTTCCAAAGGACTTTTGGAGAAGTATGGTCCCGACAGAGTTGTCGATACACCCATTACTGAGGTTTCTCTTTGTCTTTTACATATAAATTGTTCTAGCTGTGTTTGTAATGTTTTCCATATTCAACCATTTTATATGTTGCAGGCTGGATTTACTGGAATTGGAGTTGGTGCAGCTTACTATGGTCTGAGACCTGTAATTGAGTTCATGACTTTTAACTTTTCTATGCAGGTGAGATTTCTTTCTTTGATGCTATGTTGGGGGTACAGAAAACATGACTTTGTTTATTCTAATTAGAAATATTTCCATTCAATTTTAAATCGATCCTTCACAAATCCAATTTTAATCAATTCTTGGTCCCTAAATCCAACTTTCCATTCCATAACGATGCTCTACAAACGTTATGATTTAGCTAGAGTTCGTATAAAATAGTTGATGACAGGCTCAACTCAAAACTATGACAATTTAAGCGAAGAAAACACGTACTTTACTGTGTTAGTTTTTGGTCCAATACTTCTTAATGACAAAATCATGCCTACAATTTATTATGACTGAATTCAATGCATCGAGGAAGAACTACTTGTATTCTTCGGAAGTGATCTTTTGACTATTAAAGCCTTTTGTTAGCCACAGTGTGAAGCTAGTGACATCCTCTTTTTCCTAGGTAGTCACACTTCTAAATATAGAATTGCAAGCTTAAGTGCTAGACCAATTCAAAAGCAAATAATGTTTCAACTTATTTAGTATGAGTCAAATTCATCAGCAAGAAAGAAATAAAAAGGTTCACTGTGTGGTTTCATTTCATTTCTTTGATTTTCTGTTTAGTTCCCCTTTTGGAGTTAAAGTTCTTTTCTCGTTATTTTTTTCATTTTTTCATTTTTTTTTTTTTTGAGAGGAGAGGAGGCTGTGGGATCTAAATAAACTATATAAAACCTTGTTAACATTCTAGGATCACCTAGAAGATTGAGTTTCTGAAATGAACATTATAAGTTACAACAGGCATCTTTATATCCTAACAAAATCGATATAACACTACGTTGGAATAACTGATGTATTGTTGTTGCAGGCCATTGATCACATTATTAACTCTGCTGCAAAATCAAATTACATGTCAGCTGGTCAGATATCAGTACCTATTGTTTTCAGAGGTCCTAATGGTGCTGCTGCTGGTGTTGGTGCTCAACATTCACAGGTACGAGTTTGATTCAGTTCGTCATTTTCTTCTTCAAAATATCATGCGTCACACTTGAGATCGACTCTAAATAATCTGTTGTTACAATCCAAGGAATTCTTTTCTTGTTTTTTTTCTTTCTGAATTCTAATGGTAAAAGGAGTGAGTACGCTCAAGAGGATGCCTTCTTTTGATGGGAAAATGAGCTCAATTTTTAATTTATGATGGAAAAAGAGACATTGTTCATGTTTGGCAAAGCATAGATTATAATTTAATCTAGGGGAAAATTGCAGCAGCGATCCCTAATCTTTTCAATTTTTGCAGACTTTACCTCAACTTTCATTTTGTGTCAACAGAAGTCCCTAATCTTTCATAAATATACAGTTGGGGTCTATCTAGACGGAAATCGTTCACTTTTCCGTTAGTTGACCAAGGAAATGAGTTTGACCACATTATTAATTATTTATATAACGGTAAAATAGTAACTTTATCTCTTTTCATATAAAAACTATTAAAATAATTAAATAAAAAATAAAAAAATCATAATCTTTCACAACTACCCCATCCCATCCAAACCCTACCCCCTAGTCAAAACCTAAATCACTCTACCCACCGTTGCCCCTCAAAACCCTAACTCCCCGAACCTATCTCAGCTCTCTCCGGCAACCACCTTAACCTCCACAATGAGGTTCTGACACTCTATTTACTCCAACTATCGACCAACTATTTACACGTGCAGTGCCGTTATGTCGGCACAGTTGCGACGGTCGAAGTACTTCGATATTCAGTCTCTTCACCGATTCATCACTCAGGCAAGTGTCACCGCCTACATCGGGACGCATAACATCCTCCTAATAGCCTACCTCGACTATCGATAAACGGACCTTGCTTTGGAACACTACAAGCAGCTCATCAATGATGCACCATTTAACCCCTCCCCTACCACTTACCGCATTCTCTTCAAAGGCCTCGTAAACAATTAGAAAATCGAAAATGCCCTTGAGCTAAAGGACGAAATGGTCACCAAGCGCTTTAAACTAGACCCAACTGTTTATTCATATTTAATGTTGGGTTTTGCTAAGAATTCAAACCCGGATAGGGTTTTCGAATTATACGAGGAACTAAAGGAGAAATTGGGACAAGAAGAAGTTGGAGGTGGTGATGGCTTCGATTTTGAGGCGAGGTGGTGCTGGCTTCGATTTTGATTTTGATTTCTCATTTGGGTTCCATTTGGCAGTGAAGAAGAAGGTAGCAGAGGTGGTGGAGGATGGTGGTGGCAGTAGGCGGATTTAGGCAGCGATGGGTAGCCAAGGTTGGGTTTTGGCGTCGGGGTACGGATGGGGTGGGATGGGGTAGTGGTGGAAGATAATAGTTTTTTATTTAATTATTTTAATTGTTTTTATATGGAAAGAGATAAAGTTACCATTTTACCCTTATAGAAATAATTAATAATGTACTCAAAATCATTTTCTTGGTCAACTAATGGAAAAGCTGACGGTTTCCGTCCAGATAGACCTCCGTTACATATTTATGAAAGGTTAGGGACCTCCGCTAGTACAAAATGAAGGTTATGGTAAAATCTACAAAAATTGAAAAGTTTAGAGACTGCTGCTGTAATATTCCCTTTCATCTAGTGAAATATTTTTTTATTCGCACATTCTGTAGGACCCACAGATAATAATCACTCACAAGCATGCCCTTTATAACACATACAATAAAATAAGATGTTGCTTCACCTTCTAGACTATTTTTTATTCCTATGATGCACCGACACGGACACGTGTGTCCGACACGATACGTGTCGGATACGCCGACACGCGATTTTTAAAAGAAGTATAGACACGCCACGCTATTGACACGTTGATTAAATTCTTAAAAATTCTTTATTTATATAGTATAAATTTAGTTTTATACTTGTTATTAATTTTTTTTATTGAAATCTTTTAAACATGAGTACCTATTTGTTACTTGTTAATAATTTTGAATTAACAATATATAATATTTCTAATATAAAAAGAAAAATGATTACGGTAGAGTATCCGAGAAGTGTCGGTATCGACTCGTGTCCGACACGTGTCGGACACGGACACGCTACCCTAATTGAAGTGTCCGTGCTACAATGTTTTATTCTATAGCCATCTTTTGACATTGTCTTCTTGCAAGGCATACAAACTCACAGTTTCTGTTCCACAATTCAATATATCCCACCATCTCACTCAGTGTGTATCGTGCAGTGCTATGCAGCCTGGTATGGTTCGTGCCCAGGATTAAAAGTACTGGCTCCATATTCATCAGAGGATGCTCGTGGCCTGCTGAAAGCTGCTATAAGGGATCCAGATCCCGTTGTTTTCCTTGAAAATGAATTGCTGTGAGTATTGAGATTTCGTTCGATGTTTATAATTTTCTGTACCAATATCATTTAATGTTAATAACTTTGTGTCACAGATATGGTGAATCCTTCCCTGTTTCTGCTGAAACTCTTGATTCCAGTTTTTGTCTTCCAATTGGGAAAGCTAAGGTATTTTATCCAAGTCCATTGTACTTTTGCTTTGCATTTTATATATAGATATATAACTTATCTCTCTTCAATTTTATTTGGCAGATAGAACGTGCTGGGAAGGATGTGACAATCACTGCTTTCTCCAAAATGGTTGGCTATGCTCTTCAGGTGGGTCCAGTCTATTTGTGGATGAATTAAATAGATTTGAATCTCGTAGCACGTTTGCAGCATCAGTTGTTTTCAACAAATTAATGTAAAGTTTAAGATAAGACAAATGATAGTACAAAATCAGAACTAGCTCTTTTCTTGGGAAATTTTTTCTTATATGTTCTACTTTCCATGTGGAATCTGTATAGGCTGCTGAGATTCTTGCAAAGGAAGGAATTAGTGCTGAGGTAACTCAATGATATTCAATTACACTACACTTGACATCTTGAAATGAAGATTGGAAACATGGTGTTTTAGGAACTTGATTTATTGGGGTTCCTTTGTTTCTACAGGTGATAAATCTTCGCTCGATTCGCCCACTTGATAGAGCCACGATAAATGCTTCTGTCAGGAAAACAAATAGGCTTGTGACTGTTGAAGAAGGATTCCCTCAACATGGCGTTGGTGCAGAGATCTGGTTACTTTCTGTCCCAACTGGATCACCCATGCTTTCTCCTCAACTAATGGTTCCTTACTTCCTTTTATCACTCAATGTATTTATTATTATTTTCATTCCTTCAGCACATCTATTCTTGAAGATAGCTTTGAGTACCTTGATGCTCCCGTTGAGAGGATTGCCGGGGCTGATGTTCCCATGCCCTATGCTGCAAATCTTGAGAGAATTGCTGTCCCGCAGGTTAGTTCTTATTGGGCCTTTTTCCTTTTTTTCTTGACTATATCTTCTTTGGCTTTAATAATGCGATACACAAATACATATGTACTTAAACATAATTAATGGGATAAAAGAAAGGCAAAATTAGTGCTGGACTACCCAACCTTTCATGTGGTGTGGTTGTCCTTAACCTTCAAAATTGAGATTCTAGGTCCCCCAAACCTATTTAGATCTGTAAATCTTGGTCCACACGTGGGAAAAACTGCCCATGTAAATGTGAAAAATTGCATGCAATTTTTAGTCGAGAAGAGAAATGTTAAGTGGCTTGATTGTTATGTCATCTAGCTCTGAGTCATGTGAAAGACGCATCAAATTTTGACATTCACATTGATGGTTTCAATCACGTTGGACTTTGATTCATAGATTTAAATTGATTGGGGACCTAGATACTCATTTTTCGAGGTTGGAGACTCATAATCACGCTACCTGAAAGGTTGGGGAGCTCAGCCCTAACTTTCCCTAAAAGCAATGGTGGTTGTATTTTATAATTGCTTCCATTATTCATACTTCAATAACCCTCAACTAGGGAATACTATGATCAAGGCATTAAAGATGTGCTTTAGTTTCTTCACAATATACAAGTTGCAGTTGAGACTAATTTGACTATTTTTGAGCAGACGCTTGACTTCATGGTGGATAAACTTGATCTAAAATGTTCATGTACTATTTTCTTTTAACATGCTATTATGTTATCTGAAGATTGTGACCTTTAGTAGGTGCCTACTAGTTCAATTGTTGAAGCATTTCTATATTTGTTTCTTCCTTTTCTCATTATACTCATCATGTTATCTTTGATTTTGAATGAAGTCTTAAAGCCCTTCGGTAATCCCAACTCCACTTACATTTTCATCATCTATCAAATAATTCTTCCATCCCTTTGATTCTATTCTGTCATAGCTTAATCCCCTTGTGCACTAGCACTAGTTTGATATAAACCTTTTAGAATAATTCATCTATTTGGGTTAGATCTAAAGATTGTTTTTCCTCTGTTATTTACTTATTCTATATATACGTACTGTGTGGAGAATAAACGAGTTGTAAGATAATATACACAAGCCAAACTAGAGAACTAGCCAACACTAGAGCTTCAAACAATCTAGACAACTTCATTGACAGATTTTTCTTCTTTTCTTCCATTATTTTTAATCAAATGATCCTGCATGTTGTTGAACTCAATCCCTGATCTGATTTTGATGCTTTAAAATCCATTGTTCAGGTCGAGGACATTGTTCGAGCAGCAAAGAGGTCTTGCTACAGATCAAGTTCATTGGCTGCAACTGCTTAAACTTTACAAAGAACACAAGGTTTCTGTTGATTCTAGATTTTTCTTCACACGATGTTGTGTGGATTTTTCCCTTTTCCTTTGCCTTCTGTGGTTAAGAAATCCACATTTGCTATAAAATAAGATTAATAACATTGACGGCGTACGAGTTTCTGAAATTTCTCTTTATTGTTGTCACAGTTGAAGAAGATTAATATGTAAGAAAACCAAAGAAGCTCAGTGAAGCAAAAGCTGCAAAGCCATTGTTGTTATCCTAGTTTCGTTTGCAAACTTTGTTACTTTTTCTGGTTTTGGTTGGTATATTGACCACGTTCATTAAGTGTGCAGTGTCATCTTTTATCCGAAAGTTGATTACGTGAGGCAGGAACTATCTACATATCAAGTCGAGTTCCAGCTCCGACTTGATACCCGTCTTGTCGAACTTATGTGTTTGGCAATGATTTCTTTCATATTTTTACCGGCGAATTATTTTATAATAAAGTTCTTTTATTGCCGATAATGTCAATCGACCCATTGCCTGCATAAAATGTGCATGTGGATTTATCTTTCAAGAAAAGTTGTGTATTTAGATGAAAATGAAGAGGACTTGGGGTGCAAACGAGCCCCTCTAGATGGGAAGAAAGAAACAAAAAGAGAAATGAGTCTCCATCGTTTAGTGCAAAATTCATCCCTAACTTTTACAATTGAACTTTTACGTCCAAAAAGTGTAGTGCTGTTGGCGTGGTTAGCCCTTTTATTTAAGGGTAAATTCCGAATGTTTCATGAGTGTGGCAGGTAAGTCCCTACCTTTTTATTGCGTGGGCATTATCTCCACCTATGGAAAACGTTAATGGCTTCGGGAAACGCATGTGATGTTTGATTAAAGGGTAAAATTATTTTATGTTTTGAAAAAAAAATGAAAAAGAAAAGGTAAGAACTTTTTTAGATAATTTTACCCGTTAGACATAGCACGCAGCAACTGATTAGTAACATGGATTAAAATGAAAAGGACTACTAATTTTTTTATGTATTTTAAAAGGTCCGTGTAGACGCAGAACATGCCTTGTCTAGTGCTTAGATGGGAAAAAAATGTTGTCCACTTAAGACGCGCAAGTGGTCTTAATTTTTCAATATAATTTTATAATGAGTTCTCAATTACAGATTCCGTGGATCATTTCATGGACCATGACTCATTTAAAATTTTTACACTATAAAATTTGAACAAGTGAAGTACAAAGTATCATCAATCATGTTACAATGTCTATATAAATTGGAGGAATGAAGTATTAAGACTCAAGATTTCATTTTAAAAGCTAAACTTTGTTAAAAACATCAACTCAAATTCGTATATATTAGTTATTGATTTCATCTTTTACCAACTTGAACCGTCTTTGATACATTGAATGGAAAATTGGCAATAGCTCACATGAAATCATGCATGAAACAGATAGAGAGACACTAAATTTGCATGGTTCCAAAAAAGATGTCAAAGTTGATACTTTAAGTAAATGAGATCCACTTTATAATCTCGATATAGGGAAGACAAAAAGGAGTTCAATTTGTTTCTCTATCGAGATGGGTTTCTTTCTTTTATGTAAAACTTGTTAATGGAAATTAGTACCTTGCATTGAATGAAAAGGACATAGCACCATTTTCATTAGCTTTTGTGTGGCTAAAGATCTTGTACTCTTTGGACCCATAACTCAATGTCCCTTTTTGGGTATATGGCCTAACTAATGCAAGCCAAGTTTTAGATGGAATTGTTATAACTTTTATTATTCTTCGTACTATCTAACCATTTTTTAGGACAAAAACCAACTCTTAGGCCCCTATTTGCCATCCTATTAAAAATTAAATTGTTTGCTACAGTATCATTTCTCCACCACACATTTACACAAAAATGTTCTACACACCAGCCAATAAAGTTTCATTACTTTTTAACCACATATTCTCCAAAAAATACTATTCTATAACTAATTATTCCCAGATAAATTCTATCAAACGGACACTTAATTAGGCATGCATTCATTTCCGACATTTTACATGAATCCAAATCAGAACATGGCTTGTGTTCTTAGTTACTCGACATTGATCTTGAAGCTTTTTTATCAAAGCTCAAATGACAAGCGTATCGAATTTTATAGTCTCAAATTTGTGATCCATCGTGTTAAGATATCCAAATGACTGCTATAATTAATTTGACTCAATTGCAATTCATACAAACTAATTCTTTTAATCATAAATAAAATTGCTTAATTCTATCGATTACTGACTGTGGAAAGACAATATTAAATATGCAGAAAAAAACTAAAATCTTTCATTGTGCTACTAATCCTATCCAGTGCCAAATGCAAAGAAGTTTTTGGGATGGAAGATTAGACACAAAACGGGGGTTTATTAAAAAAAAATGTAATTGTGATAAACTACGCTCGCTATCTATGGCATGTAAATATTAAATTTTTAAATTGATTTATCGGATTTCTTGGAATTTTTTAACACGCGTCTACATTGTAAAATTCATAAATAAATCGTAGATCTCTAACTTCTTTTCCCCTCCTTACAACATTAAATGCATAAAACCTACCAATTTCCTCGGACTTGATATTGAATAATTCTTACCTCCCTCAACCTCTCTCTCTCTCTATAAATACTATATGTTCCTCGGTTTCTGCAGTAATAAAGGAAGAAGAAAAAGATAGTAGAAATAATGGAAAATAGTGGAAGTAAATCTCTTCATAAAACAGATAAATTGTCATTTGCATCACAGATTCTGTTGAGAGTTTTGGCCACTGGGGGTACTTTGGCTGCTGCATGGCTTGTCCTTACTAGCAAGCAAACTGTTGAGGTTTTCGGAATCGTCGTCGATGCGCGCTATAGCTATTCATCGGCTTTCAAGTAAGATCTATTATTCATTCTCGGCTCTGATTTTTGTTAGATATCTTCGACTTATTTTTCTGTTGTTGGATGCAGGTTCTTTGCATTTGCAAATATTATTGCTTGTGCATTCTCTCTTCTCTCTTTGTTTATTGTTTTCATCCTTGGTTACAAGGCAGTGAATCCAAGAAATTACTTCTTCATATTTCTGCATGACTTGGTAGGTATAATTTACAGCCTGACACGGTATTGTTTAAGGAAGAAAGATATTTTAAAATTTTGTTTACCATAAGTGTACTGACGAGGAATTGTAATTGTTCCATCCACAGATTTTGACAACGTTGTTGATGGCAGGATGTGCAGCAGCAACCGCGATAGGGTACGTGGGTAAATATGGCAACAGCCACGCTGGTTGGATAGCAATTTGTGACCATTTTGCCAAATATTGTCACAGAATTACGTTTTCTGTTATGATGTCGTTCATTTGTATCGTGTTCTATCTTTTCCTCACTGTAATTTCTGCGAATTTATCTCGGAAAACTTAAGTTAGCTGCTGTTTTTACATTTGAGGACAAAAATATTGTTTAAATTATTAACTTTTATTGTATATTTCGATTTGAAGATTATAAATTGTTACTCTTTTCATACGTTGTCTTTCATGTAAATTAGTTTTTATTGTGTTTTAATAGCATTCAAGTCTATTAAAGTATTTAAAAGTCTAAATTAAATACAGACGGACATGCATTCGCATTTAAACACGTAATTAGAATTTATCTAACATACATTGTAACAATTTCTTTCTACAAACTCGTGAGAGTTGAATGTTAACATAAACAATTACTACCAATCATTTGAAGTCGTGTGTGTATGTGCCTCTATAGTTGAGCTCGCTAGCAATAGTAGTGTGTGACTAGCCCTATATTAAAAATGATTATACTATTTGTACATAAAAATTGTATATAAAGGATTACATAAAATGATGTGGATGGAAAATATTGGATAAAAAAATTGATTGTATTTTAAATTGAAAAATTATAGAGTATCATGTGACATTATGTAATCCCTTATGTAAAATATATTTTTCCTAGAAATAACTTAGAATTTTATTTAAAAGATCAATTATAATTATTATGATTATTTTTTATTTTTTATTTTTTTGGTTTCAAAAAAATTAGAACTTGTCAAAACCCAGCCATACTGGATCTCTTTCCCCAATACCCATATTATGAGGTTGATTTTTATTAATATATATCGAAGAATTAAGCTCTTTACAAGAAAAAAAAAATTGACACTTTGGTTGATATACATGATAAGTGTGCTTTACACACTTATTTAGGTCACAAAACATAGATAATTATATCGAAATATGGCTTAATTCTATATAAATTGTATTTTGTAGGATAACATTGATTAACATAGTGGAATTCAGGAAAAAGAAGCCCAAAAAAGACTAAAATGGAAGAAAATCAAAGTTCAGGACCAAAGTAAAAATAGTCAAAAGATAACCCGGGAGAAGAAACGAAGATGTGAAGGAGTAAAAAATCAATAGAACAAAGGAATGAAGTGTTGGAAGAAGAAAAAATGAGAAAAGAGATCAAGAAACAAGAAAAATGAGTTCGGGGATTAAAATGCAAAGAGTGGAAGTTTTCTTGAACCATGCGGTCTCATAGTTGTTCTTACATGCAGTCGCATGTAGTACTTCAGAGAATTTCAGGGAGAATTTTATTGTTCTATAAGGTCAAATTGAATTGTACTATGTGAAAAATAATGATTTCCTTATCTGAATAAAACTCTAATGAAAGCAAGTATTGGGGCGTGCTTTAAAATCCTAGAGCTGTCCAGAACGCATAGGAACAGATTCTAAGAGACTTTTGGAGCAAAGAAGAAGCGAAGAATACGAAGATCGAATCCAAGAACACGAGAATAAGTTCAAGAATTGTATTGGGTGATATCGACTCTTCATTATTCCTTTTGTTTTCTCCTTTCTAACATGCTAGACTAGTTTTCTATGTAATAGGAGAACGATTACAATGTGATATGAATTTTAATTTTGAATTTTATATATTTGACATTGAAACACGTATTTTGGATACTGAACAATTTATATGATTTTATTTTCTCCACAATTATTGTACACGTTAGTTGTGTGAATTAGGTAACTTATTTTATGTATTCGAAAGAAGTAAAATATGTTCGACATATATCAATTGTCATAGTGTCCGATAAGAAATAGAAATATACCGCTATACTATATGTGAATCTTTAACTATTCATAAAAATTTATGTAATTTTATATATTTGCATCCATCATAGAAATATAGTTGGCTCATAAATGAAAGTATGTTTAACATTACTCGAGAGAGATTGTTAAATAAAAGAGGAACATTGATTCGTCAAAATTCAATTGTCAACGTGTAAAACCAGAGTTAAAACTGATTATTGCATGAGAATTCGAAATCCTAGTACGTTCGTTATTTATTAAACACATTAATCTGCATTTAGAATAAATTGCATTTAAGTTAGTTAAGTTACACATAATTGCATAATAGATTATTTTAGTTATAATTTTGTCACAAACAAATACATCACATTATTCTATTTTGGTTAAGGTCCCAATAATTAGAATTAAACTAATCAATCTCTGTGGGACGATTAAAACTCAAAATCCAATTATTTACTTGTTAACGAACCGTACACTTGCGATGTGTTTAATTTGAAATATATTCCGTGAACAATACACTCACATGGACCCACATGGGACCCATGTGTATAAAAAATTTCAAAAAAATGCTCCTCTACTCTGAGTATGCTAATGGGAGGGTTCCTGGCAGCATAGCAGTCTTGTATGTTGAACTCTTATAGTGTGTGTTAAAATATTAATAATAGTTTGATTGGAGAAAAAAGGTTCTTTACTAATATTAGTAAAGTACTATAGATCAACGTGCGTGTAAATACTAATATTTTTTAAGTAGCTTGTGTATTTGTAAGTATGAGTCACTTGATAAAATATCAAATCTCTTAATAACATCAATTGAGATCTCTGATTTTATTTTTGTTGACCTCTTAATGGACAAAAATTTTCACTTTTAATGATAGAAACTTTAGCATTGAAATTTTTCTCAATGATCATTTTTTTTGACAAAAAGTTTTTAAATTGATTTTGTACGATAAAAATTTTCGCCGTTAAAAATTAAATTACTTGTATTATAGTGTTAAAATTTTCTATTTTGCTACACTAACATGTTGGTTGACATCTTGAATGACATTTCATGATGTGATAATCAATTTTGTCATTGATTTCTTCATTACTTATTTAAATCAATGACTCGATTTTTATACCTAATGGAATATCATCCAAAATGTACACATTGAATGTACAAGTAAATTAATTCTAAAGTTTTAGAGCTTATTTTGTACAAATTAAAATCAGATTTTAATCTAAATCAAAGTCAAACAATCAATATTAACCACATCTTTCATTGGTCTCACAGCTTCTTAACCACACATTTCAAAAATTTCTATCAAAACCTACTAAAAATTTAATTTTAATCCTCACGAAACACATAAATTAGGCCATGTCAAGGACCTAGCATGATTGAAAAGGTCAAAATGATTGCAAGCCAAGTAGCCAAGGACACGTTCTCTTTATCACTTTTTTTCACGAATAAGCTTCGAATAAAGTTGTTAATTTGGACTAAATGTCCAAATTTCAAGGAAGATAATAAAAGAAAATTTGGTGGCTAATTAATAAGCGTTGACATTCTTTGTTGAGTCCTAGACAAATGGCATGATGGACCATAAAGTTGCTTCAATAATTCTGTTTGTACAGATGAGTAAAATACCATGAAGCATTTTTTAGGACTTTGAAGGTTACTTTACTAAAATCGATATTTTAAAACTCGGGATTTTGGCTCAAAACTTTTTTTATAAAAATCCAATTATTATTCAAACATAAAACTTCCAACTAGTAAAAAATAAACATCAATAACACTATAGCGTAATATATCATAAGGCTCACACTTTGCTTAACCAAAACTTTTCTCTTTCGTAAATGAAGTTGAAAAACTAGGTCCAATCATGGTCGATACAACTAGACCGGCCATCTCGATTTTAAGGTCAACTACAAAATGCTTCTTTTTGCAACTTATTTTGGATGAATTTTCAGTCTTTTTTCCATTGGAATATGCTAGTTGACATATAACAATATGGCACTGAACAAACATTATGAACGGGGTATGGTCCCTCCTCCAATTGGAGGAATATATGCCCTTAAGATAACTCAATTTTTCTTTCACATCAACTTCAAAAAAGACTCTAATTGGAAGTCTAATAGAAAAAGCAAAAGTATTGAGTTAAACAGTTATTCTTTATTGTCAATCCAATATTGTCTTGCACTTTTTCATTGCCTATATATATGGCTTATTTGCTGTTGAAAATCAATTCATCAAGCAAATTTAAGGGAAAGGAAGAGAGGCCTTGTATGAAAATGAAGAGCCTTATTTGGTAGCCAAGGATGACTTGCCTAAATTCACTCTTAATCATGGGCTCGACTCATAATTAATTTTGTGATTTTTAGGCGTCGTCCTTCGGCTATCCTAATTGGCTCTTATCTTTCATGCTAGACCTTCTCTTCCAGCATGCATACGAAAAACCACATTTTACAAGGTACATCATTTGTCAAGGCTTTTGGCTCGCACAAGCAACAGTGTAGCGCTTAGCTTCTCACTTATGTCCTCTGTGGCGATATAGTAAGTTCAGTGTATAACATATATACCCATGAACATGTTAAAGGCAAGAATGGGAAGTTAACCAAGTGATCCCACTTACAAGATTGAATCACTAGTGACCCAACCCAAACTTTTGATTGAGTTTTTATGTTCAACATTGCAAGAGTAGCAAGTTTGTTAAAGGGTTACATATACCACCCATATGTAAGATTCGTCCAATTAATGGTAGTATGTCTCATAGATTTTATGACTGAAATATTTGGAAATGCTTACAATCATATTAGTGTTGAAATCGCAAGTTCATAATATCGTCATAACAAGTAATAGAGGTTGTGAGTAGAGTATTGTTCACATGAAGATTGAGTTATTTAAGTATGGAAATTTGCTTGATCCTAACTATATTTGAAAAGTCGATTAAAGTTTATTTTAAACTAAATTTGAAATAAGGATGAACTAAAAGTGATTACCTCGAGAAGTAAATCGATATCACAAGTGTCCTCCATCCAAGGTGGCACCCGAACCTCCCGAGGGCATCATGTTTCCTAGACTCAAAAAGTTTTTGACTCAAGAAAAACTCAATGAAATCAAAGTGTTAGGACTTGTGATTTCACTATAGTTAATACAGTCCAGTTTCATTTATTAAGCAAGTTTTGAACAAATACAATAATGTAGTTGATCGAATTTCCAATACTTATTTGATAGTCTCTCTTGAATAAAATCAAATCTACTTCTATATACGAATTTATGATATCTCTATATGAGTTATAATTTATAAAAGTGCATTAAAAAAAATTCTACAAAAATCATATGAGTATATCTTACTCTCCTATCTAAATATAATTTCCACTATAAGAGCTATTGATAAGTATATCTGATAAGTGTATTTTATACACTTATTTGTTGCTTTAAATCATGATATTTTATTATTTTTTTAATTAAATTNGTAATCTCACATATGCCTTCAACTCTACATGCAATATTGTTGCCCATTACAACCTCTCCACCATTGACCTCCTTAAAAGAATTAAACCAACTCCTATTAGGAGACATGTGGAAAGTGCAACCAGAATCTAGGATCCATTCCTGGATTTGATTCTTACCATTAACAATATTAACAGAATCACAGTCAATTGAAGGCTCAGTCACCATATAGACATCTACAGAGTTAGAGTCACTAGGTTCAACTAAATTTCCTTCATCAATCCCTTTATTCTTCATTTCATTCTTTCTTTTAAAATAGTCTTTTATGAAGTGTCCAGATTTCCCACATCCATAGCACTTCTTATTTCCAGTCTTAGACTTAGACCTGCTCCTACCCTTAAACTTCTTCTTATTATTGTTCCCCTGATTGTTAATGCCTTCATGGTTTCCATTAAACCTGCTTTGAGTCCTCCCTCTACTCCTCAATGAGTTTATAACAAGGTCAGAGGTCAAGGTATCTTTGCCATATTTTATGGTAGCCTTGACATCTTTATAGGTATCAGGAATGGAATTTAACAACACAACAGCCTTATACTCATCAGAAACTTTATCACCAGCATTGGTGATATCTTGAATCAGCTTATTGAAAATATCAAGATTGTTTTCTATGTCCTTAGAGGTATCTAACTTAAAACTGAAAAACCTCTCTAACAAGAACAACTTATTTGGTAAGGACTTAGTTAAGTACAATTTCTGTAACTTATCCCATAAGGCTTTAGCATTCTCTTGTTTACCTATTTTCCTTAACACTTGATCAGATAAATGCAAAATAATAGATGCATATACAAGTTCATTAGCTTTAAAAATCTGATCAGCAATCATAGTTTCAAGAAAAGTTAGTGTTATTGTTTTAGAAATCTTTTGTTGAACTCAAACCTCTTTCATCTTTTGCTGCCAAATGGGAAAATTCCCTTTTCCATCAAAAACACCCAATTCAAAAGTAAGTGTCATGATTTTATTATTCGGAAATAACACAAAGTATTTCAAGAAAATGGTAAAAAACTATGACAGCTGATGTGCTTAAGAAAGAGGTAAATTGATCTACACAAACAGATAAAAGAGGGACAGGTCACAGTGAATAAAGTAAACAATTATCACATTTATTAAAGAATTTTTTTTGTTTAAAAAGGGAATTTTAGGCAACAATACAAAAATAGAAATAAGAAAGTAACCAAATAAAAACAAGTAGTAACAAGAATATAGTAGGGCATAAACCAAAAAAAATAAAAATAAAAATAGAACTACAGGTGCACCAGGAATGATCAAGCTCACCAGGATTACGTGAGAATCATGTTCCCAGGTCAAGGATCAACTTGATCACTTCACAATGATAATAGGAATAATGTATTAGACACGGGGAAGGGATAGTTCAGGGTTAGAGTGTGCAAACCAGAGGGTAGCCAAAGTTTAGCCACCAACATAAATGTTTCAGTACAGGAAGGAGACACGAAAGTCACTACTGGGAAGTGGTGTTCCACCAGAAACTACAGAAGGAATCAAGAATCAATGAAACCCCAAACACATTAAAAATCTCAAATGAACCAGAAAACAAGAACATGAAAACCAAACAAAACTCCCAGACTCAGTACCAAAAATGAGTAACCTCAAAACTCCAAGAATCGAAGGAACAGAAAAACTAGGGTTTCCAGATTTAAGGCGATCAAGGGTAGAAGTCTGAAAATTGATTTTCCATCCTTCAAACACTCGGTCAAAGACCCAAGAATAGCCAAATAAGGCTCTGATACCACTGTTATACAAAAATGAACTTAAAATTACAGATCAAACAATCTTGACAAACCCTAATACATCAAACTACTCATAATAACCACTGAACATCGGTATCAACAATCGAAGGCTCAGAACAATATCAACGTATGAATCAACACAAACAAGCCCATATGTAACACCCCGAAAATTTGAGAAAAAAATTTATTTGTTTTATTTGTTATATTTTATATTTTGAAAGTTGATGGACTGATGTGAAATACGTTTTAAATTATTATGATTTTGGTTCAGTTATTTGAATTTTGATAGAGTGATAATTAGTATATTAATATTATACTCGTTGGATAGCTCGTAACTTATGATATATTTTAGGCTCAAGAAAAAGTTAATTCGAATAAGTTATGCTTAAGATATTGAGGTTTGAAGACATTATCACTTATTACAATATAAACTGGTTGATTAAACTTATGGCAGCCCACATTAATCATTTTTAACTTGTATGGCCTAGCACGTGTACACATATATATTGATTGTTTTAGTAGAAAATGTATTTCAAACAAAAGTACACAAATCTTATCATTATTCTTGGAGTACATGGGTCCCTCTCTCAAATCCCAACAAACTCCTATTATTCTCTTTTCTTTATTCAATTTTCTAATTTATGATTTGGTTAAAGAATGTACTTGGTTGGCAGCCTCACGTGTGGATTGATATGAAATCAATTTTTGTATCGATTAGTAATTGGTTATTGTGTCAACCATATAGTAATATGATTGACTATTTTAATCTTTTATCAAATTTTTAAAAAAGGTCATAGTCGTCTAATTTGTTGGGATACATTTCTACGGTCCTTGGTATACTAGGATTCTACTTCTTTTGACATATAAATACCCATGTATAGTCATATTTTTTTCTATATCAAAACAAGAATAGAGAGTAAGGAGAGAGAGACTACTTACTCACGTGAAAGAAAGAAGAAAAGTGGGAAAAATTAAAAGTGTATACATCATTGTACTACATTCACTTTCACGAAAGTAAGGAAAAGTTTTGGAACGTGTCATTATATTTTTTTCAAAAGTTTGTTTGATCCATCTACAAGTTAAGGTACTTATGTGCAAGTGAATTCGTTTCCTTACGTTGTTATGTTCAATAATTTATGCATGAATTGCTAGTGGACCTTTGGGTTCGACCTAACGAAATGTAAAGTCTTTCGGGAATTCAAATGAGAAATGATGGGTATCTCGATTGGTCACCGATATACTCTATAAAGAGAAATGTGGTATGAAGTGTCTATATTATTGTTATATAATTACGTATGGAAACTGCACGTATCTTATTGGATATTTTTAAAATATTCACTCTTACAAAATTTTACAAGCTAGTTCGGGTCGATTGGAACTGTGACGGGATGGTGCAGCGGACTGCCAAGGAAATTTTGACATGCAAAAAACATTAAGTTTACTACCTTTTAAAAGTTGTTACTTTTATTTGTTCATTGAATTTATTGGTTGAGAATACTTAAATAATTTTTAAGAATACGATTTCATGTTTTAAATTTAAATTTATGGATGTTCCAATATTTTGTTTATTAAAAAATGTTATCATTCCGCATTTTGAGTAAATGAAAAATTATTTTGATAACACCTCAAATACAAGATGTCAGAAAATTTTAGGGCGTTACATCTTGGTATCAGAGCACATGTTTAACTTCATGTAGACCCATATGTATTTTGCATAACTCAAGTTAAAAAAAAAACAAAACCAGTGACAAACGTGTCACTATTCATGATGAACAATCTAAAAGAGAATAATCTATAAATATAATTAATAAAAATATATGATTTGTGTTAAAATGAAAAGGAGATAAAATTATGTACACAACGCCGCGAGAGTACTCGACTAATGTTAATTTATGGATGGATGGATAAAAGATTTTGCTAGTGGTATATCAAAAGAACACCTCCAATGTGAGGGGAATGTAACCCTTTAGGTACACACCTAAGTACCACTAGCAAAATCCATGGATAAATGAGAAAAAAGAAGAAAATGAAATAGTATGTAAATTTAATTTTTAGAGAATAAAAAAGTAGTTAAAATGGGACATGTAAAGTTTTACCTAATGTAATACAAAGGGTGTGATTTGTTATTTTCGATTATGAACATATTTTAGTCGAATATGGAAAATTGTAAATTTTTAGCAAAAGTTATTTTTTGTAATTAAAACATAGTATTTAAAGTGTAAATTTAGAAAATATGGTACGGTAAATTTAAATACACCATAAAACAGATGGTGTATTTATAAATTTTATGTGAAAAATGATATTATCCATTTTCATGGGTTGCTTCTTATTCGTAATGTATTTGAATTATTGCTTGAGGTCAAACAGAACAAAAACTATGTTCATCTTGTGAAATTGACATTGTTTACAAAGTAGACATATTGGAATCACCTTTGAATTTATCCCTTTTATGATTCTTCGAAACCTCATGCCCGACATAAGGAAAATCAAGGGGACAACTAGTTAAATGGATTAGGTTTAGCATCTTACAAGAATTCCTTTCTAACATTCGGTTGGTTCGGTTGTGACATATACTCTATCTATCCGTTACGTGTTAAATTCTAAATTAAAAATAAAAACACTATTCCGTACTAAAAAAATGCAACATGATTAAATAATAGAAGACAAAAATAATGAGAATTGTAAAGTTGAGACCTTGGTAAAGATCAACCTAGATTGTCTTTGTTTTACACGATTTTCCAAAATTCAGTAGTTATTTATACTCCATCAAGATGATTAAATAATAGAAGACAAAAATAATGAGAATTGTAAAGTCGAGACCTTGGTAAAGATCAACCTAGATTGTCTATGTTTTACACGATTTTCCAAAATTAAGTAGTCATTTATACTTCATTGATACATCATGCGTTTAAATCTAGACCATACAATACCAAAAAGATCTATTAGCCGTATTAACTAAAACTTACCATGATTAATAATAAAACAGTTTGAACAAAAATCTTGATACTTATCACGATTAGTTATATCAAATAAAACGTATCTAATATGTCATTATATTACACTCAATTTAACTAGGAATGAGTAGAGAAAAGTAATATATCCAATTTACAGAGCAACCCACCAAACTTGAGTGCTTAAATATGCTTGGTTCTTTCAAATTGAATCTATTCCCTTATCACAATGAGAAGAGGTACAGTTTGCATTATTCATGTAATTGCTTTTGCCTATACAATTATCATACATGCAATACCAGAGAGCATTTACACGAAAGCCAATGCATCTTCTTGGCGCCATCCTTTGGCTAACCAAAGAGGCTCTTTTTTCATCATGCTAGACCACCTCTTTCAATAATTGGTATACAACAAACTCCACCATGTTTGCCTAAAAAGTACTTTTGAATATGTTACTTTATCCTTGCTTTCAAATAAAAAAAAATTACATAAAATAATTCTTACTTTTATTATAAGTAATGAACTTACTTTCAACTTTAACTAATAAAAAATTATTTATTTTCAAAGTTATTATTTACTTAGAAGCGATTAGGATGGTGCTCGAACTATATACAATCCTGAAATTTAAGGAACGTCAAACTTCCGCTTAGATCAATACTGCCACTCAATTCTAAGTCAAATCAAAGTAGAGTGAAAAATCTCTTTTTGAAACTCAATTTAAGAAAATGCTTTGTACGCAACTGGTATGGATTTATTTCAATTATCAAGGAAGATATCGACCTTCCTAATAAGGATAGCAATCCTCATTTACAGCCTAGTTTCTCCTATTTACTTTTTAAAAAAATACAATTCAAATTTAAAATTGTAAAATAAATAAAAAATCAGAGTCCACATAAGTTCGAGATGGGATCCTTCTCAACTCGGAAGTAGTTTTTGATTTTTCAATAACTTTATCAAACGCACCCTAAGTTTCTTGGGAAAAATTCAAAAGTCATGTGTTAACTTTGACACAATTCAATTTTCAGGTGTCAAGTTTCAAAATGCAAAACTCAGGTATTTATTTATTAATGAAAAATATTTTTATTAATTAATTATTA
>CAIGRB010169802.1:109089-120886 GCA_903798255.1 Fraxinus quadrangulata | reverse complement strand
GAAAAGAATGTTGTTGAAGAGATTCTTGGCCATCAAACTACTCAAGCATTACAGAAATATCTTCAAAAGTACTTGGTCAAATGGAGCGGATGCAACAGAGAGTAGAATAATTGGGCAAGCAAAAATACCTTGAAGCCTTCAAACCGTTTATTGAAGTATATCAATCATTGATGGCTCCGATGACGTCGTCAAAACAAATGGGGGAGAATGTTACGGATTGTAGCTTCACTTAAGCCCCGTGATCCTATCGCAGCCGCAGTTTACCCAACCTCGACCGCACATTGTGAATACTAGTCTATTTTGAGTTGTAATTTCCATTCCGTGTAATAGTTTATTTTAATTATAAAATAGATAGAAAATAGGAAAAGTTTAGTATGATTATTCGGCATAAGGACGTCTACTCCCAGTAGTTGGGTTTTTGTTACTAAGTCTATTATAGGGGGGTATTAGTCTTTCAAATAATCTTTCAAATTTTCTAGTTTTCGTCCTTTGCACTAACCAATTGTAATTTCCTGCTTTCATCAATTGTAATTTCTTGCTTTCAATAATCAATGAACGAATTTTTTTAAATTGTGTTTCAAGCTTTCCATTATTTGTAAAAAAAATTTCTTTCGCCCCAAAAAGACCGAGAAAATACGGAAGGTAATCTAGCGGAACAGATTACTGCCGCACGATATCTCTTTCCATATTAAGAAGAAAGGCACCCCGTGAAACTATGTTAAGAGATTATTATTAAATTTTCAATTTTTATTGAGTTATAATGTTTTCATTTATTGTTAAATTAAAATATTTTATATTAACTACATAATGCTAAATCAGCATTTATCAAAAACTTTATTCCACACAATTTTTATTTAATTATAAATTACATTGGAATTGATTCAAACCGTTGGGGCCACATAGTAACGATCTTCAGACCTCCAATTTCTCTTTACATTTTTTATTAATCAATCAATCGGAAAATACGTAATGGCGACTCGTTATTGAGCGGTGTCACTCCCAGTCGGCCAAACTCTGGAGCCGCCTCCTGGAATCCATTTCCAAATCCACCTTCGATACCCCTCTCTACAGAGTAATTTTTACGTTTATGTGTTAATTATGCATTTAGTTGATCTAAATTCTCAAATTCCATCTTAAAAGCTCAATCTTGTGGACAAAAGTAGCTTGATTAAGGTTTTCGAATTAAGTTTTTTGACTGCTTTGATTTGGTATTGGAACTTGTAGAGGAGTAGTTCGAGCTATTAATAATTCATGTTATATTTTGGGGCAAAATCTGTTTCTTTTCAGATCACGAATAGTATTTTTGTTGAATTTTGCAGTTCAACATTCCAAATCTGCGTGTAGGTACGCTAGATTCTTTGTTGGCATTGAGTGATGATTTATTGAAGGTTGGTTGTTTCTAATTTCTTGTAATAGTTCTTCAAGTTTCAGCTGATTTTGCGGCATGTGTAGTAGTTTGGGGGAAAAAGAATGGTTTTTGGAATTATACTTTGGTTTTCTTTTGGCAGTCGAACAACTTTATTGAAGGAGTGTCACACAAAATCCGGAGACAGATTGAGGATCTGGAGAGGGTTTCAGGAGTGGTCAGTAGCTCACTTACCGTTGATGGGGTTCCTGTTGACTCTTACCTTACTAGGTAATTGCTTTTTACTTTATTTTGCCTTGAACTAAATATGATAGATTTGTTAAATTGTTCGATAAATGGACTATTTAAATTTGGCAAAATTTTATGATATGTGTAGATTTGTGATATAATATGCCTCCTTATCAAAGATAAGGAGGCAAACGTCAGTGTGTATATTCAAGTTCCAATGAGAGAATCTATCAAAATGTGTAGATGGGGTTCCTGTTGACTCTTACCTTACTAGGTAATTGCTTTTTACTTTATTTTGCCTTGAACTAAATTTGATAGATTTGTTAAATTGTTCGATAAATCGACTATTTGAATTTGGCAAAATTTTTTGATGTGTAGATTTGTGTGGGACGAGGCAAAATATCTGACAATGTCACCACTAAGGGAGATCGTGGATGGGATTCATGTACAAGTTGCCAAAATCGAGGATGATCTCGAGGCATGTTCATTTGTTTTGAGTTGATTCACTGACATAGTGGTTTTGTTAATATGAGTGAATTTTATGAACTTCAGCTAAAAATCCTTCCTTTCCATATTAAAGTTGCCAAAATGCTAGACAGTGTGTGATGATGTACTTGGGTTATCTTATATATAGAAGATAATTCCCATTTTATCTGCTAAACGTGAATAGGAGAAAGGGTTCAAACCTTAAAGTTGCCCAGTCCCCTTCACTGTCAGTCCACATTTTTCACAATGGCCAAGAATTAAAATAGTAGTTAATTCTCTCATTGGAACTTGAATATACACACTGAAGTTTGCCTCCTTATCTTTCTCTATTTATGTACATGAAACCATCTATTGTCTCATCATTATATCTTTGTGAGAGTTAATATAATAGGGTCAATGTCGTTGTTCAAGCAATATTCCTAAGTGCAAGATATACCGTTCTCTTTCTCTAATTAGCCATAATCAATTCTCATTCCATGCAGCTTCTCAACCAGTTATGATTACCCTTTGTGGTGACTTCATTGCCATGTAGCCATAAAACTTATCTAGCATTTTGGTAGACATCAGTAATTGCTCCCTGGCATCTTAGTTTTGATTTCAGTTGATGGCGTCTTTCATAAGATTGAATTTAAATGAGGTTACTATAAGCTGCTTTACTATACTTCTTAAGAGCTTTGACTCTAGATGATTTAAATCTCTCCATGCAGTTATCTTATAGAATGATCCATTCCATGGAGGCCTAATATGGTTTTTGAATATATTGTTCAGTTTTTACTTTTTCCAAGAATATTTTCCATGTGATTTTAAGGTTTTTCCATTCAGATTTCCGCTCGATTATTCCCTTACCCGGCCGTAAACTTCAAGGTCTTGTGGGATTAGTTGAGGTGCGCACAAACTGCCCGAACATCCACGGTTATCAAAAGATCTCCGCTCAATTATTGCAACATGCATTTTATTTATTCTTTGTTTTATAATGATCATAACTCCATTCAGTCTGATTGAGGTCATGTTAGGAGAGCTGTGGGATGGTTTTGTAGGAAAACTGTGTATATGTTGGATTAATGTTTCCTTGACTATGAACTCTCTTATAGTAAGTAGTTTGCCTGTTAGCTCTTCTTTACTAGTAACAAGTCCCTTTCAAAAAATTCATTTTGTGATTTTATTTTCCCCGAGTTTAATCTGTCTGGCCTTTCTGTTTTATCCTGACTTCTTACTCAGAAAATGATCCTAAGCAGTTCGAAACCCTCCTTTGTCTGACTTGCAGCATTTATTTCATGACTTAAAGTTGCCAGCAGTGTTCTTTAACACTTCCCAGGTTACGCGTGATTGAGTAGGGTGGTCTTGTTAAGACAACCATGGTTAATGGTCATGTACTGTTGGATAAAGATCAATAATTGACTAATAACTATTAAAATCAAAATAATACATGACATAGTTTTAGAAGCTCCGAACAGTGTTTAAAAAAGGCTTGATTTAGCGAGGTGTTCAATCTCTGTAAGGCAAGGCATAATCTTCCGGATAGAACAATAAAACAATTCAAAAGAACATTAAAATCAAAATTTGCTCATAATATATTATAAACTTTTAAAAAACATTAAATTAAACTAACCAACAAAATTAGAAGTCTAAGTTGCAAACAAACATGAAATAGATCAAGAAAATATAAAATAATGATTTCTTAAATTAGTAGTTATGTAACAAAATATCTATATTACTAAAATTGGGGACAACTTAATAATTTTTTATATCCTCACTATTATATGATCTTCGAGGGAATAATTAACATCTGCAGCCTCATTATGTGTTTCTTTTCATTGTTTGTCATCATCCTCCAATTGCAGTGGTATATTCTCCTTCCCATTTTCCTTCTGTCTAGGTAGAAAAAGGAAAATAAAAGAATACAAACAATATTTTTAGGTCATAAACTTAAAAGAAATAACTCAGAAATGGATAAGGGCGATAGTTAACTGTTTAAAAATTGCAAGGCAAATGTGCAAACATCTTAGTTGGTTTGAGGCGTACGCGTGCGTCTCTAAGTCAAGGCACAAGCCTTAGTAAATCAAGGCGTAAGCCTCACATATGGCATATAAGGTGCTGGTTTTGAGTGTTTTTTGATGGCCTCACGGGGATTTGAAGCGTAAGCCTCTAATTGCTTTTCAAACAGTTCAGAACTAACGCATTGTTCAACGGTCATTGAAGAAAAATCAGATTTATTTGTTTCGAAAATTTTGCTTAATAAAATAATTGTTTTTAAAGTCGTACTGAGCAAGGTTTAAAAAGCGGAACTAAGTACAAAAAAGAGGAATTAAAATGAGGAATTTTTTCTTTATGAAACGAGGCGGTTTGAGGTGTAAGCCTTACAAAAAACAAAAAATCTAAGTAAAAGAATTATAAAATAATACAAAAAATCAAAGTTGGAGCATATAGTAAATAGAATATATAGTCATTAGCATATAGAGATATAATACATCTAAAGAAAGAAGATGTTTAACAAAAAAAATATGCATTACAAAAGTTAGCAATCACTCCATTTGTAATGGAAAAAAAGCACCTTAAACTAAAAAGGCCTAAAAGTCTGCACTATCATTATTATTACTAGCATTGTTAATGGAATTATCATCATATCTAATTTCCTCATCATCTTCATCTTCGCTACTCTCAATTTCTACAAAATCATCTTCCTCATCCACGAATTGCAATGTGACATTCTCCTTTCTTGTAAATTCAATAAAAAACAATGTGTTAATATAATTTCATTAAAAAAAAAAATTTGAATTATAAAAGTATGAATACTTTTTCGTACAAAAATTCTTTTCCTAATAGGTTGACTTTTTGTACGCGTAAAACTTTCAATCATAAAATTTAGACTCGGGTCGTCATCATTTACATCGCATGTGTTTGATGGAGCTCCAATATCGTGATCTACGATCCATTCATCATCGGATGGAACATCCTTTAGAATCAAATGATCTTCACTCTTTTTAAGTGACTTCAATCTCCTATGTCGATCTTTGAGTTTCTTGTTATAATTGATGTAAACCAAAGTATTCAATCTCTTTGTTGTCAAACGATTTCTTCTCTTAGTATGCACTAAATTAAATGTACTCCAATTGCGCTCACATGCGGAAGATGAGCAAGTAAAACTTAAAACTCTCGTTGCAAACTTGGTTAGTTCTAGAGTACGGAGTACTAATGCCAAATTGAGTCCACCAAGCAACTGGATCAAGTTTAAGAAAAAAAAGTTACATGCAACTTTGCAACAATTAAGTATAGGCTAATCAAATTTTTAAAAAAAGGAATATATTATAAATAAAATTCAAATTGTGTATATAATTATATATTAATAATTTAATGCATACCAGGAGACCGCTTAGTGAAAGTTAATTTTGCTGGTTTGAGACCAAAGAAATTCCGTTTTTCAACAAATTAGTCTAATTGGAGATCTGCTCTCTCCCTTTGAGTTGGATCGGAAATGAGTCTCACCATGCAATTATACAAACCCTCCATAACTTCAGAATGCCTGAAAAAATTATGATAACGAGGATTCAAATAATAAGCAGCAACATGTAGGTCTCGATGCAATTGAAACTCCCACTTCTCATCTATGATATTCTAAATTTCCTTGTACGTCGTTTCATCTTCACCTAAATTTTTCGCTATTTGTTCCTTTGCATTATCCGTGGCTCCATAAATAAATCCCATTGCTGGCATAGTGGTATTTGTTCAGAATCAACAAGTTTTAAAACACTAACTATGAGATTTGTAGTCTTCAAAGCATATGCAACACTTGGCCAAAAAATTTTATCCTTCAAAATGATTCCCCTAACCTGTTTTCCTTCCGCTTTCCTAGCCCATGGAGAATTTATCCACTCATCCGAAGTGAACATAGCTCGTAGTGAGTTTCTCAACTCATAGATCCTCTGCAGAGTTAAGTAGGCTGTAACAAATCTCATAGCACCTGGTCGAACTATTTCCTTCTTTGCAAATTTTCTCATTAATGCCAACACCCATTGATGATTATAAATAAAATTACTGATCTTTTTAGCCTTTATCAATGCATGTTTGTGTTGTGGCAACTCCCCAAGTTTTTCAAGCATTAAGTCGATGCAATGTGCAGCACAAGGAGTCCAATATAAATGCTTACGTTTTTCCATCAATTTCCTCCCAACAGCTTGTATGCACTTGCATTATCGGTCACAACTTGAACAATATTTTCTTCACCAACTTGAACAACCTCGTCTAATAATTTGAACATGAGATCCGCATCTTTAATTGCATCAGAAGCATCAATAGTTTTAAGAAACACCGTTCCATGTGGATTATTCACAAGAAAATTGATCAAGCTTCTATTTCTCATGTCAGACCACCCGTCACATAATATAGAAACTCTAGTTGTAATCCATGTCGCCTTTATATCTTCAACTATTTTCCCGTCGATTCCTCTTCCTCTTTAAGAATCCATGTCCGGACTTCGTAAATTGTAGAGTGCCGAAAACCTCTACCGTATGAACCAAGAGCCTGACACATGCTGATAAATGAAGGAGATTCAACCGCATTGAAAGGTATTGCATTTTCAAAGAAGAATCTGCCAACATCTAAACAGACGCTATTTCACATCTCTTTCATCTTCGCTGCATTCATCTTTGGATGTGTCTCATCATCACCACCAATGTTTGACACAAACCTATCCATTGGTCCTCTAATGCTTCTAGAAGAATCTTTTTCTTTATCATTCTTCTCGTAATAAGAACCAAGGTCGACCATATCTTCAAATTGTTGTTGTGATAGTTATCTTTTGATGTTTCCAGCATTCATATGCTCCGCAATCTCTTGTTTAACATCCGTAGGAACTCCAGGACATGTGGCTACATTCTTGTGAGTACGTGCTAAGTGTTCCTTCATCAGCTTCACCCCTCCGGTAATGGTTTTCTTGCAAAACATACACTCGATGTAGATGTATGACTTTTATCACCTCCTATTTTTTCAATTTCTTTTCGATACTTCCAAGCTGGATCCGTTCGATGGTTCTTTCCCATCCTATAATACGAGACAAAAAATTAAGTAATGAGACGATTACTGAAACTGAAACTGAAACTGAAACCTGTGTGCTAAATGCTAATAGTGAAACTGAAACCTGTGTGCTAATCACAAGACAAAAAATCTGTGTGCTATAGTGAAACTGAAACCTGCTCATGGTTTGTGTTCACATAATTTTGGTAGCATATATTAACTCACGGTATCACCATTCAGTAGTAGACTTTTAATTGTGGAAAGTTGAAAACAAGAAATTTTCTGTGAACATTTGCCTGCTCAGTGCTCATGATCTGTGAACATAAAAAAAAAGGATTCTGGAAAGTTGAAAACGAAAGTATTGCTATGTTTTTGCCTCTCACTAAATCTGCACAATGTTTTTTACTACTGAAGCATGGTAAATAAATTAATGTTAGCTTCCATGTCTTTGTCAGTAGTGGGAGAGCATAAATTGAATGTGGTTATTGCATGCAAGATTTGTTCTGAACCCTAAGAAGAAGAAGAAGTAGGATTACCTGATGACTGATGTCTGATGAAGCCGGCCAGAAGAATAGAGGATGAAGAAGACGGTAATCTCTTATTTCTGACTTTTCAGTTCTCTTGATTTTCTGGCTGCATATATGATATATCATTTAGTTTTTTAGGTTTTTTTTGGGCCCACAAAAGCCTTTTTAATGGGCCCTTTTTTTTTTAAGAAGTGCCAGGTCTGATTTTTACTAAAAAATTCGAAAACAAAAAAATTTCACGTGAGGCGCACGCCTAGTTATAGAAGTGTATGCCTCTCAAATTTTGCCTCAACACAACCACCTCGAGGCAGGAGATATGCGCCTCATGGTGAGGCGCGCCTCATGGTGAGGCACGCCTCACGGACGCCTTTTTAAACCATGGTACTAGTGCAGTCTAGATGACCTGAGTTATTATATAGAAATAGAAGCAAGGACATTTATATCCCTCAGAATTTGAAGGTTGTGTAATAATTATAGAGAATAGCATGAACTGTAAAATTTTGAGCCTTCTTGGTCCGGATTATAAAAACTTGTTTTTATAACCAGATAAAAATGCTTAAGGTTCTTTTTTCCCTTTTGGTGACTGGTTATTGTTGACATATTTGAAAATGAAAGCTCATTGAGTTTAAAATATGTTGTCCTTTTATGATTGCCTTGCCAATTTCAATGGTACAAAATGTCAGGAAAATGGAATCACTGATTAAGAAATAAAAATATGTATGCACGTCATCATGCTGTTATTATCAATGCTAATGTCATATATCATATAAAAATATGTTGGAAGAAATAATTCTTGTCTGCTTCTAGAAGTTCAATGGTGATTGATTTCTGTTTTAAATGAATCAAGCACGAACACCAGTCACAAACAATTGTTTGGCATACCAAGTGGAGCAACGAAGGATTCATGTAGTTTAGCCGACTCTTAGTTTATCCGGAATGCTGCTTAGTTTTTTGTGGTAGTAGTTTTTATTTATGTATGTAAGATTTAGTTTTCAGTTTGGTTTTGACTTTTTGCATCACTTGGAAAACCTTTTTTCCTTTCTTTCAAGCAGGAATAGGTTTTCCTTTATCCCACCGTCCTATTACTCCTTTCAAATTTGTGATATTCTTCGAGATAAGCATGACCATTTATATTGAATACATGGCTTACATGTCTCAATATGTTATTTTTTGAAGCCTTTCTGTCCGTGTTGCTGATTTGTGGGTGTTATGTCTCAGGTTCGTGTCTCTGAGTATAACAATGTTCGGAGTCAACTTAATGCCATAAACAGAAAGCAGGCTGGAAGGTATGTCATTAATCTGAGATTTACATTATCAAGGTTTTGGGTTGTGATAACTTCCACAAACTGGAAGTGTACATCTTAATTTTCTGGCTGTTCAGAAATCCCCATGGATATTTGTTCCTCAGGTATAACTCAAGAGTATTCTTAAGTGCAGGCAGGTGTTTGACCTCTCAGGTATTATACATTATGGATATTTTAACTGAAAAACTGAAGTCTACCTTGTTCTGAGTATCTGCATGGTAACTAATTTGGAAATGAAAGCTTAGCTTGTTCTCTTTGTATTACTGATCATAAGATTTCGAACAGTCTTGGTATTAGAAATCCTTCCTTTCCTTGATGCTGAAAACTATAAATTTTAAGTTCAAATCTTAGTAATGATGGTATGTGTGAACTACTTGTCCACAGTGAGATGACATTTAGCTCAAAAAATTAAGTGACACGTGATGTACATTGGTGAAAAGATAACCAATAGTTGGAGATTTGTAGCACATGGTGATGAAAGTTTTTCTGTTGAAGTGAGGAAGGATAGAAGTCCAAAAATTTGACTGAGAATATTTCTGTTGATATATCATCTCTCTTCCATGTGTAAATGCAGCTCATACTGGAAAACTGAGGACGAAGGAGGGATGGGCGGGTTAGTTTGCAGATGATGCTGATGCACATCCTTACGTCTCCTTCACCATTAATCTTATTTAAGCTACGGCATTGCAATTGTCGCTGGCCATTTCAAAATCCCATGTGTGATTTTAGCAGGCCTCGAAAATAAGGACAGACTGTATTTGTATAATAGGGTAGGTTATCCCATTCTTTTTCATTGAAGACTACACTAGCTTGTCAAACATTCCTTCCGATTTTCCCAAATTGCAGCAGATTATTTCTTCCTTCCCGTATACTATTTTCTCATTGTGTTTAAGCCACATGATCGAACGTATGTTATCATCGAGTAGTGAAAATTAAAAGCTTGTGCTTTTATTTATTATATGTTGCTTTTGATGGTAGCATTCCTCTTTCATCTGTTTTGCATTCAACACTAGCCCCATTGCACTCTTCTAAATAATGGCATTTTGTACTTGCAGTCACTGTATAAATTTGACTATTGCATTAAGCTGGGTTGGCTGACAACAAATGAGTCTTAAATAGGACCTATTTGGTAAGACTTTTGCCACTTCCTTTTATAGAAGACTTTGCTGTACTAGCAAGACGAAAAACTTCTAAAAAAATTAGAATCATTACAACATTGGTTGACAACATCCTATTTGGCATCATCATATCCATCCATTTTAAAAAACCATTTTCTACATCACATGCTAAGATTTTGACAACATATGATTGTCAACTAATGTTGTCAATAAATATTGTACAATTAGCTTTTAAACATATTTAAAAGTAACTTTTTAATATCAAAAGGTCTTGTCAAATGGGTACTGTCATTAATTTGGAACATAGCATGAAGCTATTTCTCTCCCACAGACTTGTACTATCTGATGAAGCTCATCATATTAATCTGTAGTGTAGCTGAAAGTAGATGGGTGAAGCATTCGCAGGATCAGACTATATAATCTATATTGTCACTCCCTATCATTATGAAATGTTATCACCACCTTATTAATGTCTGCATATGGATGGTAAAAACAGAGATCTTTTTATCCATTCGATAGATGATGGAGAATTACCTTAATGTATTTTTAATGTGCAATACTAGATTATAGGTATTGCATGCTGACTAAAGATGAAAACAATGCTCAAGACTCGGACTACTCTGTGGAACTTCCATATGATTTCAAGGCTAACAAAGCTCAAATGAGTAATTTGATTTGTCTGAAATTTAAACAAGTAATTGAATTTCAGAATTGATGTTCAGAAACGAACTAAAATCTTGACAGAATATATTAAGATTAATATCCCAAATTAATTAAATATGATATTATAAGATTGAATTTCAAATCCCGATAAATTTATCTACGAGTGTACTTACAAAGAAGTGGGATCAATAGCCTAGTCAATATTAGGACAACCCATTACCTATGCATTAGCTGCATCTCACACCTCTTAAATATCGAAGTCACATATGCCCAACTCTCTCTCTCTCTCTGTGATATGTACATGTATATATATTAAAGCAGACAAGGTAATTCAATGGCAAGTACACCATGCCATGAGGGCTTAGTCCTCATTAACCAAATTAAATGGAACTCCGGCCCCACCGGCCGTAACTGTAGTCGGTAACACCCAACAGTGTGCCGTGACCGGGTCCACACGAACCGTCCTCTGCATGGGATTCATAATGTAGAATTGTCCATATCCTTGTCCTTGACTGTGGACTCTGATTGAAAGAACAAAAGAAAATTGATGAAAAAAAATGGTGAAGATTCCATTGAATTAATGCTATGTTTTGTAACTGAACTCTTCCTTGTCTTTTAGCAGAGAAGTTGTCACAAACAGCCCTATTCGAACACGAGGGTAGGTCTATCTCATACAGAATTCTTGGTAGATTTAGGACAAAAAAAAAAAAAAAATCATAAAAAAGGAACATTTTTTCATCCTAGATCCTAGGTTTTGTCCCAAGTTGATGGCATTTTTACACGATAGTGCAACAGCCACTGCTTTCAAAGCTCAAGGGCCGGGCCGTTAGCGGTGGCGAATGCATGTACGGCGATTCTAAACAAGCGTCTTGAAATGCTTGTCAAGAATGAAATAAATCAAGTTAATTGATATGATAGAGTAAAGATACATTTGCTTATTTTGGAAATAAATCTCTTATTTAAAGGAGAAAAGAAATCTCAAAATCTTGTAGTAAAATAATACCAATTCGGATAAGTTTTATTATGTTGTAAAAGGAAAGTAAATTAGGGTTTAATGTGAATGACAATTATACCCCTGCAGCCCTAAAAATTATT
>CAIGRB010169802.1:57657-105571 GCA_903798255.1 Fraxinus quadrangulata | reverse complement strand
ACACATCTCATTAACTTTTATTAAAATCTACTAAAAATCTGATTTTGATATGTACCAAACATGGGTTAAATGTACCTCATCAAAGAAAAAGATGGAATTAACTTTTCCAGCTTTGTGTCTTAAAACAGCGTGACAATATAATATACAAGTGTTCTATGTCACATTTATGCACACAAACACACATTGTGGCCTTGTGGGATGCGTAGTTATCACACGGCATGCCTATTGTCAATGACGTCGAAAAATAAACATCACGAATATGAAGTTTGAAGTTGATGCCCCTTCAATGGGAGTAGAATAAGAAAGCCGGGACCTAGACACTAACTTCGGTCTCTATATTCACGATTTCTGTTTTTGGACATCACGTTGAGCAGACTATATTTTTTTTACTAACTAAAACTAGATTATTCAGACTAAAAACTAGTTAGAAACGGAATCTAATTCCATTTATTATTATTTACCCATCATAATCTTCTTTAGATTTCAAAATCAACTTACAAAAAATACCCCATATTCATTCCTATAGTAACACGCATCATTAATAACTTTTTTTTTTTTGTACTTGATCCAACTTCTAACAATAGTCGATCCCTCTCTTTCAGGCTCGAATATGAGAGTTTGTAACGCAAATATTCATACAAAAATTTTTGTTTGTATTTCTGGAGCTTGTGATATATTCTCATAATTTCTTTAGGCTGCACTTATTTCAAGGCTCAATGATCCGTAGCATAATGAAGATAAATTGAATGAAAAAATCTATATGTACCGGGGGGGTTGACAACCCCCCAGTACATATAGCCCATCTCAAATTGAATAGCAATGGACAAGAAAATATACATACTAAAATAAATTAACTGTAATAAAAAGATTTACATTAACGTATCTAATGTTTTAACTAGAAAAGGCAAATGTCTAGGAATTTGTTCTCCCATAAAATGGAGAAAAATTTGGACAAGAACAAAATGATCTGCTAAAGATTTGGTTTTATTTGGTCGGTCCAGTTTGTGTCTTCTAGCATCCACTGATTTTTGCTTCATGCCCTTTATTCAGATCAGCACCATCTCCTGTCATGTTCTCCATTACAAATTATACTAAGGAATCACATCATCACCTCTTTAATTTGTTTCCTTTTTTGCTCCTGCGAATTCCTAACGACGTTAACAGAAGTTGCATAGACAACCATTTAATCTAAAAGTTTAAATTATGAAAAGGCAAAAAAAAACTTAATCTACGATACACTCATTCTGATTCTTTTTTTTTTTTCATTAGAAATATGATACACGCGCAATTTAGGTAAATATGTAGCTTAGAGATTTGAGCTTAGAATCCAGTTTGATAGTTGAATTCGGCCTCATCTATAACAAGAGTTTAGAGAGTCGAAGACAACGTTTAAATAAATATATGTCTCCCATCTCTAATAATTTAAGATTATGGACGAGATATTTAATATGATATTAGAGTTAGCCATCACTTATTTATGAAAATTATTGCGTGTAAAAGTGTTCAAGAATCTTGTGCATGAGATAGCTTATTGTAGACAATGTTTAAAAAAATATTTAAAGATTCGAAAGAGAGGTTTAACATAGAAGGAATAAATTTATTTATTTTTAATCATGTATTCGATAAACTCTAATAGATAAAATATGATATGGTTGGTGAAATATACTAAGTTTGACATAATTTTCTTTTCCTATAGCATGCAATTGTTTAATGATGTTTTGGAATAACCTTAAACATGGTAAAGTAGGACAAAACATCATTTGAAAAGATAATCATCTTTTTAATCTATGATTTTCATTTGTATTAAGAATTATTCATACTTTAATTAGACAGTGATTGATTGCTTACCAGATAAATTAATGAACACAAATTATATTTGATTCCTGTATGATTAATAGCCTTTTGTCTTAGTTCATCCACTTCCCACCAAAACTGTCCATTCTCCTGAAAATGACGTAAAATTCGTCATTTTTGTAAAACGATATTCGCATGTTCTCAAGATTAAGAAATAACTAAAATCTTGTTCGTCTGTACCGTGAGAAAATATCGGGCATTTGGTCCTGTTGAAACAAAAGGATATTAGACGAATTATCCAGTAGAGGATAGTCATTTGCTGGTGTCTGTGTAGGGCTGCATAAATTCTGCATGTTTATATAGCACAGAAAAAAAATTAAAAGCGAAATATTATTTTAAATTTAAAAAAAATATTGTTCATTAAGATAAATTTATGTACCTGATCAGGTCTGACCATGAATGGTTCTAAGTCCATCCCAAAGTTGTAGAACATGGGATTAGTCAAAGCGAGCTTCATCGAGAGAAACTGAATATATACGTCGTGACGAAAGCATACATTAATTTTTTTATAAATTGATATTGTGTATAATTAGATAATTTGAAGAAAAAATTATTATACCTCGACTTGATTTCGCAGGGACTGGACATAGTTGATTATTTCATCCAACATAAGGGCCTTCCCAGTTACCTGTTTATCACTCAATCCACTTGAAGCTGTCGGATAAAGAACTTTGAACAGAATAGAATTTCTATAAACAGAGACAATTATGTCTATCGACTTTCCGACAAAATTTCTTTCGAGCAGTGAGTCTGAATGTGATTAGGACCCACAAAGATACTACACTCTGTGCGCTTCTAAATGTAATATTATTTGAGATTTATAATATTCACCTTGTCACAACCAGGAACAAGAGCCTGTAGAAGCTTCATTCTTTCACTTATTCTTTCCCTCCTCACCTGAAATAATTTGAAAATAAATTGTGAAAATCCATACTCCAAATTCTGGTAATTTAATAGGATTTTTTTTTAAAATTTTTAAATTTTTTTGATATTTTCTAATAGAAGTACTTAAAGAACAGTTTTTTGAGTACCCTTTCTGCAAGGCTGTGGCTATCTGTGGCCTGGCCCCTCCTGGCTCTTACATGAATGTAACCAGTTGGAGCTTTTTCGTCTTTAGCATTTTTCTCGTCTTCCTTCGTTGTCTTCTTCTTTTCAACCTCTTTGCGTTTATTTGGGTTCTTTATCTTCACTTCCCTTGAATCCTAATACACAAAAACTTATGAGTACACAGTGCGTACTCGACAGGACAGGACTGCATAATAAATGAACGGGACTTTAATGTATATGAATATTTGTGTACAGAAATGAACCTTGGATTGAGCAAAATTTGAAGAGGAACCCACTTTCAATTTCCTCTTCCTGCTGTCCATACAGTGTATTGGATCTGTTATTAATGAAGAATTATCCATGCTAATGTTCTTGTTTGTGACATGGCTCAAAGAAGGCTCGATAGCACTACTTAGAGTCGAAACTTTTGTGCTCTGATCGAGATTTTGAAGAGTTTCCGGCTGATAGAATTGAAAAGAAGCCGTGTTTGTAATTTCCTCGAGGGAGCCATACATTTTACTGATGGGAGATTTCGACAGATAAACTGAAGAGTCGAATTGAAACGAAGAAAAGGCAGCCATTTTTTCAGTGGTTTGAATGTGAAAATTTAAGGGTCAAAGAAAGTAATGGAAGAAAGATTGAATTTGTGGGTTTGAGTACAAGAAATTCTGAAGAGGTCTGGTTTATATAAAAATGAGGATCTGTCCTGTTGCTCTATAGGTTTGACTGGTCCCTCCCTCTCTCACTCATTCACACACACTCACTCAAAAGGGATTCTCAAATTAGTGGCCTAGCTAGAATTTTCCTAATGAAAAACCAAAAAAAATGTTGAAGGAGCAAGATATACATGTATTTTGTATATATTAAAAAAATTCAAAATGTTGCGGAGCAGCCGACATCCCTCCTTTGGTTCCACTACTGTCTCGAGTAAAGCTTAAATAGTATTTCGAGTGAATTTTCGGATTTGAAAAGGGCTCTATTTTGCTTCTCCCTGTCTCCGTATATATAGTTGAAGTGACGAGGAAGTTTAAGCTATTGAAGATAAGAATCGAGGAGAAATTTCCAATTAAATCAATGTCATTTTTACGATTATATTTTTCATTTGTTTAACGTTAGAGATAGGAATTAGTAGGCGCACTTAAACTTTGTCAACACATCTTTACAATACTCATAATCTATCTGTCCCAACATTTTATTAATAACATCGAAGTAAAAACACATCAACAAAACTTATAATTAGGTCTGCTATACATATCGAAAAAATAAACGGATGTAAAATCTAAAGCTGCCCACTCTTGTAGTGAGCCCGCAACTTAGTTCCATCGTGATAGATATGAATACAACCGTGCTCCTCAAACAGGGTCGGGGAGAGGTGATGGCACCTCGGCCCCCTGTTTTTGGGTCGGTCCCCGACCCTGCTTGAATGGCATTTTTCATATGAATAATACCGATGTCCACTGAAAAGTACAATTAATTAATCAAAAGTAACTAGAGTTGCACGTCAGATTTTCAATGAATCAGATTTGTGTGTGGATAGGGTGCCTGCGATTCTAAACTGTTTATAACAATTATTTGATTTATGTAAGCCATCCATTTTCTTTAAACTATTATCCGTTGCTATTAAATTGCTCGTGCGGTCCCCAATATATCGGTAGACTAGCAAGTCAGTCCTTATTCTTTAAAAGAATACAAGTTATTCCTCAGTTTTTCGCTTTAATTTTGCAAACAGCCCCGATGGTGGAAATGTCTAAATCTCTCATTTCAAACTTTTAGGCACCGCCCAATATGGAGAACATAATCCTACTTCGTAAAGTTAGATGTGTTAAATTTACATGGCAATTTATTGGAGTTTTGAATGTGTTTAATTTGTAGATGATATTACGGTAGTAAGCGCCTGAATTTATTGTTTAATGTATTAAAATGCAATTCGACAATGAACCCGGGATCCACTTCCACATAGATGAGTGATGATCACTAATAGTAGTGATAAATATCATTTCTCTTTTGTTATTTATAGCTGATTATGCAATTAACAAGAAAAAAAGAACAAATCAAAGAAAATGTGGTAGCTAGCTATGTCAAATCAATTTCTACACCACATTACATTAAATAGAAATAAAAGCACCTGGTTAGAGAAGACATAGGCACCATGTTTAAACAAAACTCATCTATCCAGCAATAAATAAATACACAAAAGATTTCAAAAACATTACATACATATTATTAAACTAAATCATCAATTTACATTGACTAATGTTTCTTCGGCGAACTTTCATAGACACGTTGTCTATGCACCGAGAACTGATCTATGAGTCAACAAAATATTATTCGATGAATATCAACATCAATGAGTTATTCAAAATTCCACGTACTTTATCTTTTAAAGCGTAAAATCGAATATCGACATTGATTTCTAAGTGACAAATTAAAATCAAGTACCATTAGAGGTTGATATTGCACTCTTGACACTTAGTGTGAGAGAGAATGATGTTTTTGGAGCTATAAGAATGAAAATGAATTTGATATCCGTGCTTGAAGTACAAAGATCCCTAAAAGCATGGCAACCGTTAAATTTTTGAAACTATAAGAATGATAGGTCACTATTGTACATTGAATTAAAACGTAAAGAAAAAGCATCTTAAGATACGTAAAATCATTAAAGGTCCGTTTGATTGGTAAATGTGGAAAGACTTTTCAATTCCATGTAAGTCGGAAAATAAAAACCTAAATACATCATAGAAATGCATTTTCCATAAAATTGGCAAAAAACAAGTTTAAAGTGGTTGTACGTTGGAATTCGAACTCCATTTTCACTTTCATATCAAATAGTCAGAGTAGAAATTAAATTCTTCGAATGTGATATTTTTTATGAAATTTAAACCAATCAATCGAACCTTAAATTACTTTTCTTGTTTACAAAGATGAGTAAGCATGTTTGGCGATATATGTTCGGATATTCCAAATCCTCGACCCCCACTATATTCATGTCATGTTCAGGTTCTAATGCTCACAATGTGTTATTATTACATGAACAATCACTTCCCAAGCCAAATTTTTTAAAAAAAAAAAAAAAAAATTGGTTATAGTCTATTTTTTTGTACTGTCCAACCTAGTAGCCCACTGTCCAACCCAGTAGCCCCTCGTACCACTCAATCCTGGCTCCGCCCCTGTATGTTCGGATATTCCAAATCCTCGTGATAACCCCCACTATATTCATGTCATGTTCACGTTCTAATGCTCACAATGTGTTATTATTACATGAACAATCACTAATTCTAGCACAGAGAGAGAGAGAGAGAGAGAGAGAGAGATGTCTTATGGAATTGGTGGTGGTGATCAGATGGGATATAATTGATGGGGAGCTGATGGATGATGTCGTTCATGTTGGTGGTAGTGTGGATGACGACGATTGTTGGTTGAGATGATGGTACAGATCTAATGGCAGTGTAAATCGATGTTGATAGCAATAGTAATGGTAGTAGAGACGGTTCAATCAATTTAAGGGTCTTAGACAAAATTTTCAATATAAACTTTTCAATATTACTATCAACAATATTATTGGAGATCATACATACACGTTCACCATTTTGTGCCCTTCCATTCTTATCTCATTTCACGCCCCCTAATAATATAAACATTCGTAGGTGATTACTGTTGATGGTTGTGACTGAAATTAATATATATTGGTGATTCAGATGGATTAAACGACATCGTCGTCAGTAATATTATTGTAAATCACCAACAATGCTTTAGCCTCCTATGGTTTTCTCATAGATAAATTAAAATATCTTTTTATTATCTCTTTATAAATTATTTTTTAACTTTTATTTTGTTTGCGATAAATTTTTTGTGACTATTTATTTTTTATATTTTCATTAATTGATGAATTTTTTTGGTAATTAAATTTGTTGAACTATTTATTTTTCAATAATGCTAACTAAAAGATATTTCATAAATTTTATTTATTAATTAATTTTTTTTATCAATTTTGGGCAATAGTTCATTTTGTTAGGTTATTTTTGAAATTTTTTCTGTCAAAAAATAATCGGCCCGCTCAAATCATTAGAAAATTGGGTTTTCCTGTTAATTAACTCGGCCCAGTTTTAGCAGTCCATTTCACCAAAACGTGTTTTCATGACAACTATTAAACGCGACTTTGACTAGGATATTTTTGTTGCGCTATGAAAACCCCATAGTTGATAAACCCTATAATTTTCAACTGAAACAGAACTCTGTTTATTTTTTTTCTTCATGAACATTCCATGGCCATTTCAACATGCCTCGGATTTTCTCGCCTTCCCCATTTCCCTCTCTGCTCTCCTTTGCGTCAGCGCTTTCTGAAGGTGAATCCAATTATTCACAATTACATGATTTTATGCGTTTTTGTAATTTCATACTTGCAATTTTAGTTTATGCAGGTAAGACTGGGCTGTGCTGCAGCTATTGAAGCGTTTGATGATACAGAAAGTGAAAAAGGCAAGTGATTGTTATATGTCATTGGGTTTTTGATTTGAGAGTTAGTTATGCGTTGTTAGTTAATTAATATACTTTAGGATTTTTTTTTTTAAGTTGTGGAAAGGGTGAGTGATGCTGTTCCACATAGAAAAACTGTGGAATGGAAGAAAGTGAATTCGAATGACCTTGGAATTAGCAATTCGAAAATTTCAAGGTCTACAAGAGTGGTTCTTAATGGTCTCAAAAGAAAAGGTACTTGCTTTAATCAGCGTGTATTTAATTTTACGTTTTAACTCTTTATTTTGCATAATTTGCACTTTATATATGTAACTAATAAATAATATTTATGTGGTGATGTTAATTGTCAACTAATGAAATTTATGTTAATGATATGTATATATGTGGACACGTATACTTATTAATGGGAAAATAATGAGTAACGTGTGGAAAGTGATACTAAAAGATTCCTGTAAAATTTTGATACATTTAGGTATTAGATACTAGACTTAGCTGCATATAATGGCCTAAACCCATTTGGCCAGACTACTTTTTGTATGCTCGAAGGTTCCAAAAATTGCTAAACTCAAGCACATCGTGAATCAGTACAGTAGTCCCATGATTTGGGATCATATTAATTTGGAATGCTAAATTAGCTGATCTAATCATTCTTTTACAGCTTCCCTCCATTTTACCTATACAAAGCAGAAGTCTGAAATGGAAAAAGAATCACAATGCTTCTTTATTCGAACATTATATATCCACCATGAATGACGTCAGTGTTTTTGTAGGCTTTGAAGTTTACCTTGTTGGAGGATGTGTAAGGGATCTCATCTTAAGACGAACACCAAAGGATTTTGATATTTTAACCTCAGCAGAATTGAAAGAGGTTAGTCTTTTCCATTTCTTCATGTTATTTTTGGATTTGGATCATCCGTTGTCTGCAATACTTTTAATGTTCAAAAATTATTTAATAACTCGTGTTCATAAGTAGTAGTTAATGTCTGGCAGAAAAAGTGATTCCCTAACTTCCCAAGTTTTAAAGCTGCTAAATTTATTTTTGCGTATCAAATTGATGCGCAAAATATCACTCAACTCTTGCAAAGTTGTCATGATCGATAGCAACATCGTAGGAAACAATAGCACTTTTAAGCCATTGTGGAGATTCAAACTTGTAAGGAGAAACTTGAAAGGCTTTAGAAACCATTAACATTTATGGGCTTTCTCTTCAATGTACAAAAATAACTACAAGTTGCAGTCATTTTGCATTCCTAGAATTTACCATCTAACTTGTACACATTAATACTTTTGACACAGCATGACTTGTCATAATTTTCAGGTGATGAGAACATTTTCTCGATGTGAGATAGTTGGGAGACGTTTCCCCATCTGCCATGTGCACATTGATGATATAGTTGTGGAGGTTTGTTTAACTTATATCATATTATTATTTCACTGGTTATTTGTAAAATACTATATTATTTACTGCATGACCCGCTTGTCGATGTTCTTATTGTTATTCCTCGTCTTGTTTTTAAATAGGCTGGAAAATTGAATAGAAGCTTACCTACTTTCATTTGAAAATGTTCACAGGCTAATTCTTTCCCTTTTTTCTCTTTATAAATAATACTATTATTTATTCCGCTTTTGCTGCTCTTCTCTTGCCTTCACTTTCTCTGTTTTTTTCTTCTTCTTTTTTATATTTTATGGTATCTAAAAGTAGCTGATCTGCTTTTTGCATATCATTGAGTTTACCATTGTTGAGGTCATATGAATGCACATGAAGGTGGGGTGAATTGTCGAGTTCACGAAACATAATGGCCTTTTATAATGTCCTATTACAAAGGGCGAGATTTATCTCCTTGTAAAACTGCGAGGGAAAGTTTTTCCGTGCTTTTGTTCATAATATATAAACCTACATCTTAAATGAATCAGGTATCAAGCATTAGCACCCGTGCAACAATGTTTGGAAGGGACTTGGGTTTTGATCTCGATAAGCCTATTCAATGTGATGAGAAGGACTACATTCGCTGGAAAAATTGCATGGAGCGAGACTTTACAATAAATGGGTAGTGGATTCAAGCCTAGCTAATTTTTTAAAATATTGATCGACACTTATGCTTTCTTTCTCGTATTACTATTGTTTTCTCCTTCTTATTAGCACAACACTACTATTATTATTACGACTGTTGTTATTATCATCAATGTTGTCATTTCTTTTTCTTTGTATCTGTTATTTCATGGTTGGGGTTGGGGTTGGGATGGGGGTGGGGTTTGAGATTTTATTTTTTGGGTCGTTTCATATATGTCATTGATTAATCATTTTTCAATTCCAGATTGATGTTTGACCCATATGCGAAATTAGTGTACGACTACCTTGGCGGAGTTGAAGATCTTAGGAAAGCTAAAGTGTGCATGTATCTCTAAATGGAACTTCTATTTTCCTCGAACCAGTTGGTTTTTCTACAATGTTCTTACATCTAATCTTATGTTGCAGTTGCGAACTATTAAACCTGCCAGCATCTCTCTGACAGAGGACTGTGGTGAGTTCTGTTTGTACTTTCTCTAAGGTCTGCTCATCCTTCAGGTTCAATGAATCTGTTGGTTATTGTGAAGCACTTTGACTTGTTTTAGGTCTTGACTTTTGTTATGTAAATCCATTTGTTTTGAGCAAGAACAGTCACACTCTGATATTGGTTTCTTCATTATTTCTTCCATTTTAGTGGTGATCAAACCGTTTGTGCTACATCCTTGCAGCTCGTATTCTTCGTGCAGTTAGAATTGCTGCCCGTTTGGGTTTTCGCTTTGCAAAAGACACAGGTCTTGCTGTGAGAAGGTTATCCTCTTCAGTTCTTCGGCTTGATCGGGTATTTGGAAGGATTTTCTCTCTTTCTATATTTTTTGAGGTTCATTTCCAATTTGTTTGCACAAATATAGATAGCGGTAATTGTTTTTTCTATTGTTAACCATCTATCAGGGGAGGCTTCTCATGGAAATGAATTACATGATGGCATATGGTTCAGCAGAAGCCTCGTTGAGATTATTATGGAGAATTGGTCTCTTGGAAATACTTCTACCAATTCAGGTATATTTCAACGTTGGTTAGATTTTAATGAACTTGGTGCAGAAATTTCAAGGAGAATCAGAGATTCATCTTGCATGCTGTATGTTTTTTTTTTTTTTTCAACTAGCATTTTAAAGTAGAAGAACTACTTCTTTGCAGGCGGCATATTTTGTTCGCTATGGCTTTCGGAGGCGTGACAAGCGGTATAACATGCTTTTGGTAATTGTTTCAATGTTCTATACAGAGTCTTCTGAGATGATTTTACATGATGCAATTGGATATTTGTTCCGTGCTTTCTTATGAAGTGATTATATAGTGCTGAAATGTATATAAATATAGAGTATTATTCATGTGCGCATGTGATTTTGTTTTGACGTGGGACGTTCGGTGAGTTCCAGACTGAAAACGTATAATTGCTTGTTTTTGTAGTCTTTGTTCTCCAACCTAGATAAACTTCTGGCACCAGACAGGCCTTGTCATAGTAGCTTATGGTAAGATTCTCGCCAGAGGCTTTATTCATGCGTTTTCCATGTGTAAATTGGGAGATGTGTGAAATTTCATAGTGCTTTCCAGGGTTGCAATCTTAGCATTCCATAAAGCACTAGAGGATCAACCAAGAGATCCTTTAGTGATTGCTGCATTTAGCCTTGCTGTTTACAATGGTGGAGACTTGTCAGAAGCTTTGAGTATAGCAAGAAGAATCTCCAAACGACATGACATGAGTTTTCATGAAATATTGGAACCTCGATCTCTTGATTCAGATGCACTATGGGATGAGGTTAAGCATTTGGAAGCTTCAGTTCAAGGTGCACTGACTAATATGACAGATGAGTATTTTGTTTCACGGGCAATGGCTGAATATCCCAAAGCACCACATTCCGATCTGGTAAGCATTTCTCCTCCCTTTTCCACTTATTGAGATCTGAACCTTTCTTAATTTCCTAGGGCCTGTTTGGGATAGTTTCTGTTTTTTGTAGAAGAACTTCCTCTAAAACCTCTTCTAATTAGACAAAGCACTTTGGGAAAATTATCGAGACTGTCCAAAAGCAACTTTTGCGTTGCCAAATGGGCCCTTAGTTTACAATCTTCTTATAGCATCCACAATTTTTTCTTGATCGACACAAAAAAAAAAAAGAGTCAATGCCGTCCCTTGCTGTTGCATCCATTTAATGCTTTTTACATTTCAATGGTTTTTTAAACATAGACCATTGAGAAGTGCCTCATCCTTTTCTTTGACATCTTAGGTATTTATACCATTAGCACTCTATTTGAGGGTGTGCAAGATTTTTGAATGCGTTCGAGCGGGAAAAGAAAAGGGATTTGTATCGAAGCAGGGAAGTAAGATTGATTACGAGTTGTTAGCTTTGGGAAGTTTAAAGGAAGTTCGGCATGTATTTGCAAGAGTTGTTTTCGATACCATATACCCTTTAGACCGGAAATAACTAAGTTGCATACGAGACAAAAATATGGGTTTGGAAGCACAGTGATTAATACATGGAAGCAAATCTGTTTGTTCTTTTGTTTCGTCCACGAAAGAACTTGCACACCTTTCTCGATCCCTTCTATAGGCTCTCCAGTATCCCCCCTTTAAAGAGTTGGTGGGCAATTTCAAAATCGAGGTGTTGAGCCGACCACAGAACTTTGTACTATGATTTAAACTCGAAGCTGATTCTTGAAGAAAGTTTAGTAGTTGAGGAGCTTTATGTTGGCTATCTAAGGAGAGTCACAAGTGCATATTGATTACAACCATTTTGAATTTTTACTTGAGAGAGAAGAAAGAAACCTTTCTGATTTTTGTTCAATGTATTGAACTTTCTTTTGTTATGTAAGAATTTTGGAAGTAGTTGATTGGTAACTGATTACTAATTCCCTGTAATAACGTCCTCTCTTGGAAAGAAGGTAACTAAAGTTTTGAGTTTAATGCTTCGAGCCTTGGGGGTACTTGAATATGATTAAACGTGAAAAAATTAGCTAGTTTTTTGTATAATATTGCGTATCGTTTATCAAATTGATGAAATTTTTTTAATTGGCCGCCGTTGCACAACATATCTTCTAAGATAGTGCAGTGTGGATGACAGTTTACCATTATACATCAGTAAAGTATAAATTAAAAAGGGAAAATTGTAGTCACGGTATTAAACTTTTCAATTTATTGTAGATTTGATCTAAACCTTTTATTGTGCTACCCATGGTACCAAAACTTTTTAAAATTCGCAATTGGGGTTCAAATGGATGGAAAACTGTTAGTTGATCATAAATTTTTTGGACATCTTTTGACTAATTTTAATTTTAAAGGGTAAAACGATAACTTTAGATTTTTCATATAAAAAAAATAAATAAAAGGAAAATAGTTTATCATTTTCTCAAACCCAAAACACCCAACCTTTACCCCACTCCCACCCACCCCCTAAAATAATCAACCGTCTCCCCCAATCATCACCGCCACCAAATTGCGAGCAGGACCTGTTAAGAGATGTAATTTTACATCGAATAAAAATGAAAACATAAATTAATTTATAAATGGTTGAGTTATTTCTTTTAATAAAATTGACATTTTAAGATGGAATCCCAAATTTTTAACACGACCACTCCTTCCGGGCAAATCAAGTCATCCACCGACTACAACATCACCTCTATCAAAATCCACCCAAAACCAAAACCGGTAAACTGAAAAAATAATTCTTTTTTCCTAAAGTCATCTTATGCATACGTTGCAGCACAAATTTGACATAAACAAAAGATAAATTAAAATGACAACTTGGAAAATATCAATTTGACCTGAAAGTTAAAACCTTCAAATCTCAAGAATTCCACAAATAAAATAAAAATCAAACCTCATATTCCTGCATACAAGAAATTATTCATACATACTTGAAACAGTAACTGAGCATAAAAATTACCTGGAAAAGGTCCACAAATAAAATAAAATAAAAATCAAACCTCATATTCCTGCATACAGGAAATTATTCATACATACTTGAAACAGTAACTGAGCATAAAAATTACCTGGAAAAGGGTAAAAAAAGAGGAGAAAGTTATATTGAAGCAGAGTTGAATGAGTTCGCTTATTTTGACCTTCTTACAGCATTAAAGTAATAAAAAAGGTAGTTTTGAGGATGAAAAAGTGGATTGGTAATTATTATATGATTTGGTTTTGCTTTCGATTAAATTATTATGAAAGTACGAAAAGACAAGATGTTTTGGAATTAACATAATGATTTTCCTCCATTTAACAATTTGGTTGATGACTAGGGGAAGAAGAAAAATCCTTAACTGGTTTAGGGATTTTTTTTTTTTTGAGACGGTAAAATGGATTATATTAATCAGAAACCATTTACAGATACTCCGAGCATACTCGGGTAAATCAAGAATGAAGTAACAATGAAAATACAACTACTATGGACATACCCAAGTAACAATCAAAACAAAAGATGTAGAAGAGAGACAAGTCAAACCATTGCTAAAGTCTCGTAACAAATCAAAACATTAGGATACAAAGTAAACATCACTTTATATACATGTGTTTTGATTCGTCGAATATCACTCTCAACATGGGGTTTTAAATTTTCAAAGACCATTATATTTCTAGCCATCCAAATGTAGTAGACGGAGCTAGTTAAAGCAATCATTTTAGCTTTGTTCCTCCAAGAGGTTCCTCTAGCTTCCTTCTTGATCCACTTTAGTGCACTAGCCATGGTAGTCATGGCTCTTGTAATGCCCAACCAATCTTTAATGCTCTTCCAAACACTATAAGAGAATTGACATTCAAAAAATAGGTGATGACGTGTTTCCTCGTGTGAAGCACAAAGCACACAATTTCGATCAATATCCAAGTAATGCAATTTGTCTTTGGTGAGTAACTTTGACTGAGCTCCCAACCATAGCATAAAGGAGTGTTTCGGAGTGATGAAATGCTTCCAAACATCCTTAGCCCAACACTTTGTATCCCCCTTAGGCCGAAAAAAATCGTATGCCTTCTTTACACAAAATTTATCCCCATTAAGCCAAGAAATCCCGCTAAAAATCTATTGCTGTGAATTAAAAGGGGGCTGGTCGCCCCTATTGTGTGCAAAAATCTGCCCCTGTGTGTCTCTAATTTCCAGCAATTTTTTGAAGAGTGGTGAGTGATCTTTCAAAGGTAAGACCTCCCAAATGCTAGCTCCTTTAAGGTAGAAGTGGTTCACCCAACGAATCCACAAAGTATCTTTTTTGTGATGAATATTCCACAACAATTTTGCAAGTAGAGCAGAATTTCAACTTTTCAAATCTCTAAAGCCCAAACCACCTTCAATCTTCAGTAAGCAAATATCCCACCAAGCAACCAAAGGCTTCTTAGAACCCCAAAGGAAGTTACGGCAAATGCTATAGATTCTAGAAATGATTGTAGCTGGAATAGGGAGTAGAGAAAGCCAAAAACATTCAACTCTTTGAAGTACCGCTTTAATCAATTCCACTCTCCCCGCATAGGACAAAGAAGAACACGTCCAAGAACTAATATAACCTGTAATTTTATCCAAGAATGGAGCATAACAACTTACTTTTAACCTCTCGAAAGCAAGTGGAATACCCAAATATCGAAAGGGCATTATACCCTTTGGAATGTTGGTAATTTCTTGGATATCATCGAGCTCAATCCCATGTATACCAGTTGTAAAGAGGCTGGATTTAAGGTTATTCATCCTTAATCCCGATACATTCCCGAAGCTATTCAAACAATTCATCAAGATTTTCATCGACATGATATCTCTCCTAGCAAAAAGCATTAAATCATCCGCAAACGCAAGGTGTGTAATCTTTAACGGGCCACATTTAGGATGGTAGTTGAAATCACTCTCATTAGTGGTAACCTTTAGCATTCTTGAGAGATATTCAATACATAGAACAAACAAGAATGGTGAGAGTGGATCACCTTGCCGTAAGCCCTTCCTCCTTTTGAAAAAATCATGTATGCTTCCATTCAAAGCGACAGAGTAAGTAGGGGTGGAAACACATTCCATGACCCAACCGATGAATTTGGAGGGGAATCATAACCCCTCGAGAATTTGCTTCAAAAATCTACAATCAACCGAATCATACGCCTTCCGAAGATCAATCTTAAGTAAACATCTTGAGGCAACCAGCTTTCGATTATATTGTCTCATGAGTTCTTGAGCAAGATGAATGTTTTCCATCATACTCCTACCTTCTATAAATGCGAATTGTGCTTGGTCAACAATGCTTCCCAAAATAGGCTTTAACCGAGATGCTAGAATCTTTGCAATAACCTTATAAAATACATTGCAACAAGAAATAGGCCTATAGGCTCCAACAATTGTAGTGTGGCTAGATTTAGGAACCAAAGCAATTACCGTATGGTTCACTTGTTTGAGAAGGGAACCCGATGCAAAAAATTCTTTTATGGCTTCAACAAAATCTACTACAACTATCTCCCATGCTTCTTTGAAAAAACATGATGAGTAACCATCCGGCCCGGGGGACTTATCATCCCCAATATCAAAGAGTGCTTCCTTAACCTCTTGGCTAGAGATATCCCGAACAAGAGAACCCCTTTGCTCCGAAGAAATGAAAGGGCCCCCATTTAAAAAATTCTGCTCAATAGGTATATTTTGACAGCTTGTTCCGAGTAAAGAAGTATAGAATTTGACAAACTCTTGAGCAACTTCCTCTTGCGATGTAGTGTAGCAACCATCATCCTTAAGGACTATAGCAATGAAGTTCCTTTTAGTGTTACGTTTCACCATAGCATGGAAAAACTTTGTACATTTATCACTATTAATAAGGAAATTGCACTTAGCTTGTTGGTAATAGAAACTCCTTTCCTCCTCACACAATCCAAATGCCTTTTTCCTCAACTCGGCCACTAGAACTTGGAAATCTTGATTAGTGGGCTGATCATCGAGCCTTAGTTGAGCCTCCTCCAACTCCATTTTGGCCATGTTGGTCCTAGAAGAAATGTGTGCAAAGTGCTTGGCATTTAGTACCTTCAAAGCTCCCTTCAATCTTTGCAATATTTTACAAAACATATATTGTTTTGTTCCTCCATCAACACACATCCAGCCCCTTCAAACAACTTCCGGAAAATCCTCATGATTTGTCACTTATTGAAGAATCTAAAAGGCCTCATGTTGTTCCCATCCCTCTCCAAAATCGAGACAACACACGGAGAATGATCGGATAGGCATCCCGATGGTAAAAAATCAGCAAAAGCTTGAGCACCATTTTGCATCCAAGTTTCATTCACCATCGCCCTATCCAGCTTACTCCACATGGAATTATTGGTCCAAGTGTAAAGACACCCCGTAGACCTTAAATCCGTGAGACCAACTTGAAGGCAACAATTAGCAAAATCCTTCAATTCATATGGTGTAGCCTCCGCACCATTACTTTTTTCATCAAACTTCAAGACATTATTGAAATCCCCAAGCACCAACCAAGGTAGCGAAACCACCAAATTGATGAGACTATTCCAAAGTGGCCTCCGGGAAACAATAGTATGGAATGCATAAACAAAACTAACTTGGAAAGTAAATGAAGTTACCTTGCAAGTTGCAATGCAATGGATGACTTGTGGTGTGCTTTCCACCACCTCCAAGAAGACCTTCATGGGATTCCATAAAATCAAAACTCTCTCGGCTTGATGTGTGGAAAAATTGTTTACTTGCTTCAATCCGATGAATTTATTCCGCATAATGCGATTCAATTTTGGTTCCCCAAGTTTCATCTCCAAAACTCCCATGACATCAATATTGTGATTCTTGATGAATTCTCAAACCCCGTTTTGTTTGAAAGGTTGGTTCAAACCCCTAATATTCCACGAGGTAATCTTCATGAAGAAATAACAAGAGCATTCCCCCTCTTGCCAACCTTCTTGGTCGTTTTCTTGCCCTCCATAGCATGCACGACATTAACCCCTACTGACTGTGTGTTACGTGCGCCCATAGGCTGTTTTCCCTCTGTCCCCACATGCTGTTGAACTCGCGCGCATGCTGGTTGCTGATTCTGTGTGCACACGACCTGCTGTTGTGTGCACACAGCCTGCTGTGATGTGCACACGGCCTGCTGTGATATGCCTGCAGCCTGCTGTGATGCCTGCTGTGGTGTGCACACGGATTGCTGAGATCTGCACTCAGGCTGCTGCGATGTGCAAGCATGCTTCTGTCCGTGTGTGCCCGTAGGCTGCAAGTCATGTGTGTCATTCTTCTGCCCCTTCACCTGATTTCTTCTTTTCCTGTTAGTAACAACTGTAAATTCTTGTTCATTTTCCAGCTGTAAATTCTTGTTCAATTTTTGGTTTTGGGTGGATTTTGGCAAGGGTGGGATTGTTGTGGTAAGGTGGATGACTAGATTTGGCCGAAATGAGTGGGGATCAAACTTGGTCTACGCTCAAAGTGTACACCAAATTTGACCCCCTCCCCCCAAAAAAAATTGTGAGGGAAATGTGTACAAAAAGCTTTATTCAAATGAGTGGTGGTACTTACAATTTTGGTAGCATGATGAGACGGTTGATGATTTTGGGGGTGGGTGGGATTGGGGTAGTAGGGGTTTTGGGTTTGGGAAGATGATGAGCTATTTTCCTTTCAATTTTTTCAAAAATCTTTTATTTTAATTCATTTATATAAAAAATTTCTATAGTTACACTTTTACCCTTTAAATTTTAGTTAAAAGAGGTCAAATTTGTTTTTAATGGTCAACTAACGTTTAGATGGACAGTTTCCATTCATTTGAACTCCAATTGCGAATTTTAGAAAGGTTTGGTACCGTAGGTACAAATGAAAGATTTAGATAAAATTTGCAACAAAATAAAAGATTTAGTACCGCGATTGCAATTCCCCCCAATAAAATAAAAAATTATGTTTCTTAACCTTTTAATCTAAGGACATTTTTATAGTTTTTATTCTACTACATTTTGGATGTTACATAAGAATTGTGTGGAATTAGTTACTGTATGGATTTGAAATAAGCAATTTTCATCAATTTGGAGATGATAGATGATGGAATTAACATAGTGACGACATTTGAAATTAAGTTTTAGTTTGGTTTAGATGAAAATCGTATTTTTAGAAAATTTTGATAAAAATTGGTGAAATGTGGTTAAATAGTTGTGAATTCATATGTGATTAAAATTAATTGTTAACTTTAACTTCAATTTTAATTCAAATTTCTAGTTGAACCAAAAGGAGGTTAAATTGAAGTTCAGTCCAATTAAGACCAACTATAGTCCTTTTGATCCATTTTAATGTGTTTTGGAGAAAATATATTTTGGAATAGTGGATTTTTAAAAAAATGTGTGGTTAGAAAAGAAAAAATAGTTTTGAATTTACGTGTAATATTATTTTGAAAATTCGTGGTTAAAAAGAGGAGATGAAAAAATATATTAAAATTATAATGGAGCTCAAATAGGAACATAGTGTAAGAACGAATAAATTGTTTCAACACGCATCGAACGTTAGATAGTATTACGTTTCACTCACTGAATTTTAACTTGCCCCCATCACTCATTGAACTATATATCGTTACACTCCATTACTCATCGAGAAACTATCATGACTAACCTTTGCATACATGGAAGACGGAATTGACATGTGGCAATTAAATGCCACATCAGTTAGTGTAATTCTCACCAAAACAAACATCTTCTTACCAAACGCTCCTCTGATAATCAATTGAAACCGTAGATCCCTTGAATCTTCCAAATTCGCTCCTAGCCATGAACCCTAACCCTAAATCAAACACTCTCCACACAAAATACATTATCAACACACTAGAAATCAGAAAGCCCAAATATAAATCCCCAAAAATTGTAGAACCCTACTTCTCAAAATCTTATACTCGATCCACGACCTACCCATCCGACGCTACCACCCAGGAGGCATATTGTTCAATTATTGCAGATTTGTGCATGATGCGACCACATGAAAGTAAATGAGAATCATGTTTTTTGTTTGCGTTTCAGTTGTAGTTTATCGTCGACAGGATACCCATAATTCTGTTTTAAATTGAACCACCAAACATGGCTGAAATTGTTCCCACATGGGATGTATATATTCCAAATAGGAATATTTTGTTTATGCATTCTAATTTGTGGAATGCCCTCAACCCACCACTATTTATCTGTTTTATTCCTACAATAATAGTGCATTTGTGTTGTAGTTGAAAGGGAATATTGTATTGTATTGATGAAAATTCACTATTGTTTGATGATAATAAAAATTAAAAGAATGCAATATTGAACAACAATTATTGTCTTGTAGTTCAATTTTGGAGTTGAACACCAGTTTCTATGCAACTAAATGAAGAAACTGCATCTTGTCTGTCCATATAAAACTCATTACAAACATAAGAGATAGTGAAGCACTGATGAATTATGATTATTATGGTCTGGTACTTATTGTTGAATTAAATTAATTTACTATTTTTGTGACAGATGCAGAGGATGATTTGGACTTCAATTTCTATGGATGAGGGTAACGACAATGCACAACTCCTTTAGAAAGAGTTGGTGACTAAGCAAATCGTTCTTCAAGATATGGATGACAAATTGACACGAACAAATGCTTCGAGTTCTAGAGCATCAAGGAAAAACTTGAGAAATCTAAGATAGACATCTTGAAGGCACCTTAAGTTGTTTTTTATATGAAATGTGATGGAGGGTGTTTTTGGTTCATGGATAGTGTGTCAATATGCAGCATCTATTTTATGTTTTTGATGATTTAACTTGTACAGTTATGAATGTCTAAATGTGATGGAATTATAGATGGTATTTTTTTAGAATTTGTTGGAAAATATTAAATGTCTCAATATATGAATTGATTAGGAATTATTCAATTCTTTGGACAGATTACTTTGGGCGGAGTGATATTGAATGTTTCAATGCAAATTGAATTGAGATGTTTATTTTTTTCGTATCGGTTTCTATTTACTTTTCTTTCAAATAACTACCAGGTTAATCACAATTAAGCCTTGAAATCATTCGACATGATGGTGACCTTTCTGTGAACTATGCCATGATGCACGGTGTAGCGAAAGTAGTTAGTGTTGCTCAACATGCTGGGTACCAATTCACATTTGAACAACACAATTCATTACATTAAGGCCATCAACAATTAAAACGTCAACATCAATAACACACATAACACCAAATATTCTTGAAGTCTAGTTCTTATTACGTGAACATGAAATTAAAAACTAATTCTTCACATCAAGTACGTAGGTAGACCACATTCAAGAATCTCTCCCCTTCTGTTTTCCATTCTCTTTCATATCTCCTTTTTCCCTTTGAATGGTTATCTTGAGGAATATCCTGATGTCCTTTTGTTCGGTAATTTCAGCAAAATGATTGAACATACTCCATAGATCTCCAATTGAAGGTTGCTATAAGCTTGAAGCACAATTTGGACGTCGACTCTTTTTTAGGCAGACCCATAGTTGGTGCTCTGGCTGTCCAAAACTTTGACAAATTTCCTTGTTCTTTTCTACACAGCAAAAAATATATATTGCATCAAACAAACCATAAAGTTGCTATAAGCCACCTAAGAACACATGAAAAAACTCAAAACAACGAAGCTATATATAGAAGCAAACTTCAACTAAAGTCTTCAGACAACATCAAGCATGGGCAGAAGTTGCGCAATGCATTCAATGAGGTTGCTATTTGCATAAACTGCGTATCTACCATTTCAGAAACTTCCATACTTGATGTTTGAAGGAACACAAGTGATTAACTCTTGCAAAAGTCTCATAACAATGTAACACTTTTCAAATCTTTAGACAAAAGCATCAAATTTAAAGACTCCAAACATAGGCAATTATGGATTTTTAGATTTGGGAAGTTGCAATTGTTACAGCGTTTCCAAGCTCCTCTTTGAGCTACATTAAAATTTTGTTATCATTTTTCTACTCATTTTTAATCACACCTTCTTTAATAAAATAATATTTTCCATCACATCAATAAGTTTTCCTTCTTTTTCAACCACACATTCTCCATCAATCTACTATTCCAAAATACATTCTTCCAAAATAATGTGGCTCAAATACATGAGGATTTCAGTGTAAAAATGGGTGAGGCGTGTCTGGGAAAGCTAGTAATTCGTTTTTGTACTGGACTGATTCAACTGCCAAATGTGAAATTCGTCATCCACGTATGCAATTGTTAAAGATAAAAATTGGCCAATGAGTAATGGAGTGTAACTTTGTAAAGTGGATCATGCAAAAGGGATCACATAAAGGGTAGGTGGCGACCCCTATTGGGGGGCTCCTTAGGGCCCAGGTACCCCTCCCAATAGGGGGTTGTCACTTATTTATTATGTAAAACACTATGTACATTATTATGTACATATAGAATAATCTTTGTAAAGTTTAGTGAGTAATGATAAGTGTGTTTTACACATTTATTTTGATTCACAAACATGGATAATTGTTAATAAATATGTGGAATATAGCTTAATTCGATATAATTTGTGTTTTGTCGGACAACAATAATGAATATGACGAAAATTAGGAGAAAAAAAGAACTAAAACGAAAGAAAACTAAAGTTCAGGAACCAAGATGCAAATAATAGAAAGATGACCCGGAAGAGAAATTGAAGATGGTGAGATCAAATTGATATAAGGATTGAAACATTGGGTGAAGAAGACTTGAGAAAAGAGGTCGAGAAATGCAAAATGGAGTTCGATGACCAAAATGCAAAGTTGTGAAAGTTTCTTAACACTACGTGGTCGCAGTGTTAATACCTATGTGGTCGCATAGATGGCTTTCAGCAATTTACAGTGCCATTTTCAAGAAAACTATGCAGTCGCATGCAAAATAACTATGCGGTCACATAGTTGCTTTTTGAGGCGAAAATTTCGATTTTCTTTTTCGAGTCAAATACATATGGAAACAAATCTAGGGATGCATATTTAAACCTATGGCAGTCCAAAACGAGTGGAAGAGATTTTACAAGGATTTTGATAGAAGAAAAGAGACAAGAATGTAAAGATCATACGAAAATTCAATTCAAGATTAATCGGAGTGATGTTGTTTCTTCATTATTTTTCTGATTTTCTTCTTTCCAACATGTTAGACTAGATTAATTCTGTAATAAGGAATGATGAACTAAGTAATATAATTTTTAATTCTTAAGTTTTACAATTCTTGACATCAAAAATACGTTTGTGATATTTCAATGATTATTATGATCTTATTTTCTCTATAATTATTGTGCACGTAATTGTGTGAGTGTGGCGGCTTATTTCATGCATTCAAAAGAAGGGAAATATGTTCGACATGTGTAAATTATCATAGGGTCCGATAGGAAATATAAATATACCGTCATGCCTTATGTGAATCTTTAAATGTTCATAAAAACACACGCATTCTTATATATTTGCATTCGTTATAGAGATATAGTCAGATCATATATAAGAATATGTTTGATTTTATTCAAGAGAGACCGTTGAATAATTTAGGAGCATTGATTTGTCAATATTTCAATCGTGTTGTCAAAAGTGTAAAACCAGTTTTAAAAAGATTATTATTTTGGGATTCGTAATCTATTAACATTTATCATACATTTGAAAACTCCAAATTATATTCAAAGCTATTCGCATTTAGTTTGGTTAAACCATTCATCCTTGCATAATTAGATTAATTTTTATCTAGGGATTCGAGATGTACATTCATCATACACTCGAAAACTTCAACTTACATTCTACATCATTTGCATGCAGTTTAATTATATCATTCATCTTTACATAATTAGATTAATTTAGTTATAATTTCGTTACAAAAAAAAAAAACTTAGATTTTATGATCGCGGTAATTAGAATTAGAACTAACAATCTCTGTGGGAACGATATTCAGACTCAAAAAGTCTACTTTATTACTTGTCAACGATCCATACTCTTGTGATGGTTTTAATTCGAAGAATATTTTCGTGAACAAATAATATGGTACAAATTGAAGTATAGTTTGTGAAATGTGACATTACCTAAGATGCGGTGTGTGTTAAAACAATAAACTCGTGTAAGAACCCAATGTTGAAATTTTAAAAATAATTAAAATTTGAATTATTACAATATGCAAAATTGAAAATTATCAAGTCACGTGATTGCCTAATGTCATCACGTGCTACACGTCATCGTCTTCCCATTTGCCACACATACGTAAAAGCAGAACAGGTGAAGAAACAACAATTACTGTCATAATTCACAAATTCTAAATCTAACTTCTATATTAAAATCCCCTACTTGTACCTGAGTTTTTGGTTCAGTCGATCTCTCAATCTACGCCCCGTGTTCGATCCGTGCTTATGTTATAAACCCCTACAAACGCATAAGATTCAGGTACTTTTGATTCTCTATTTCTCTTGTTAAAATATCAAAATTCAATTGGATTATGTTCTGTTTTTGTTGAATTGTTGGATCCAACTGCTGTGTTCAATTTTTGTGTGTTCTGATTGAAACTTGATAGGAAGACGGCTGGATTGTTTGTTTGGTGACGAACTGGAATTTGGGCATCTATTATTAAGGTTCGATTTTCATCAGCGATTTGCATTCAGTTTTATGAAAACATATATTTTTTATATTTATTTTCCTTTTTGGTTTGATTGATAGATTCGGATTGGATTGGATGAACTGGGTGGAATTCGTTGAAAGGGAGATTTGGTTAAAAGATCCGTATTTTTTGAATATATAAGCTTTGATTAATTGGATTGATGGCAACTCCAGGGGGACCACGGCCCGGGAATTTCCCTCCGAATTACAACACTAATTCACTTGCTAGTAATATGCAAAATTTACAAATTAATCAGCATCAATCAAATAATCCTCGTGATGGTGCCCCCAGACCTCCTAATGCTTCACCACCTGGTCAACAGCCCCCACCTTTTGCTGCAAGCCGACCGCGCGCACCCCCAACAGGTGCTTTTCCCAGGGGGACCGTGCCTCCTAGTGGTGCCCCACAAACTACATTGCCTCCAAACGTGGCATCTATGTTCACTGGCCTACCATCTGTATCTCAGCCTCCTCCCTCGTTCACTATGAGAACTCCCCCTCCTGTGGCATTGGCATCTTCTACTGGTGGTCTTGCTGTTCCCCCACCACCTGGTGCAGCCCCATTAACAGGACCAGGCGCAAGTCCTCAACCTTTTACTTCTGCCCCTCGGACATCAGGTCCTCCAATGCCACCTCAGATGAGCACTTCTGGCCCAGTTAATAATGGACCGAATGCATTCTCTTCATGGCCAACGCAAGGTGGGCCACGTTTCCCTCCTGCCATGGGTGGTACATCACAACTGCCAGTTGGACCTCCACAGTTGCCAACATTGACGTCGTCTGTGCCATCTGCTCAACCTCTACAAATGCGTCCAAACTTTGGGAGTCCTCCTGCTGGTGCATCACCTTTTACAGGACAACCTGCCCCACCATTTTCAGCCCCACAACAAAACATACCACCTCCTCCAGGTCCATTAACATTTTCAGCACCAACGCAAAGCATGCATCAACCTTCAGGCTCTCCTTATGGGATGCAAACATGGCCACTACAGCCAGGGCAGGTTGTAGCCTATTCATGTTCTCTTCTTATTTAACTTTGTTTTTGAGGAATTCTTCTTCTTCTTTTTTTACTACTTATGTCTTGTTATTACTTATGATGTCGTAGTCTTCATCATCATTATTATTTTTGAGGAATTCATTATTTGTCTTGTTGACTCTCTTTACCATTTAGTGATATTAGAATGGATCTCCACTTTGGCCAGTTAGAGATGATTTATTGACTGGATTATGCTTTGTTGACATGGAGTCTGCCAAATGTGTGCCCTTGACATGTATGTAAGTAATTATTTTAAAAATGTAGATACTTGTAACTAAAAAACATCAGATAGCTACTAAAACAAGCTAGGATATGGTTCTAACTTTAAAAAGTGGTCATATTGTTTCATAACATGTCTTGAGGTGCAGATCACACGAGGTTATTATTAAGCGCCTGAAAGCTTACTTTTTGAATGCCATTTGTCAAGGCTTATGCCTCACTAAATCGGAGGGCAGTTAAGATGTGCACTCCATTTTTCCTTTTTTTGAGCTCTTTTATTAGCATCTCTCTCTCTCTCTCTCTCTCTTTTAAACGCAACCAAATCCTAAAAACTAGAAAAATAAAATTGATTTTGGAGAAGAGAATATTACTCGTCTGGAACTTAATCTCAAGATTTATTTTTTTAGTTGAGAACTTAAAGAGAATCACAGAGGAAGATGTGGAAAGAGGTAGATGATAACCAATAATTCTACTATCTCCTTGTAATCACCAAAGTTGTAATTTACAGAAACTCTGTTTTTAGATCACATCATGTGTTAACACTGTTTGAGTGGCTAACAACTTTTCCAAACTGAGAACCATATTTGGCTAGATGACCTGGGCTTTGGAGATCTTCTGTTTTTTCTTGGGCCCACATGAGATATTCCAACTAAATGACATGGTTCCATTTTTAAGCACATAAATACATGTATAGCTTTGATGACATTGATGATTTCACATTTGAACAGGTGATAAGAAGGATGAGCGAATGAATTTAGGTCCATGCAGCATTCTTTTTGTTCCTGCACTGGACTGTTTAGTGATGATGAAGCTCTAAAATAATCACTTCATTTTGCAAAATAACACTATGCTTGCATTTCTTTAAATATACATTTTAAACTTGGTTTCCTTTATAGGTGGCTCAACATCCTCCAGTACCTGGTCCTATGCAACAGCAAAGGATGTATGGAATGCCGCCAGCCCCACAACAACTTCCTAATCAATCTATGTCTTTGAGTCATACAGGACAGTCGAAAATTGATCCCAATCAAATACCTCGCCCGATTAGAAGTTCCTCTGTGATTATACATGAGACTCGTCAGGGAAATCAGGCAAACCCTCCTCCGGTAATTACTCTTGCTATTATCAGAAAAGGAATGCATCACTTGATATTTGTTTTATGTCGTGTTCTATGTTCTATTTATTGAATTATGTTCTCTTTGGTTATAGTTTCAAATTTGTTTTTGTCATGCAAATTCATGAACTGTTGAGTGCCAGAGAATAATTCATCAATCATGTCACAAGTTTACCATAATTAAAATTCTTTATTTCTATTTCTTGTGAAGCCTGCAACAAGTGATTATATCGTCAAAGATACTGGGAATTGCAGTCCTCGTCACATGAGATGTACTATTAATCAGGTCATGTATCTAATTTCATGTTATTAATACTTTTAAAATCTTTACGTAAACATTGGTTGTCATTTTTTCTCTTAGCTTCTGCTTTCACTCCCTTTCTTAGAGGCCATTCAATTCTTTGTATGAACAGTTTTAATGTCTAATATTGATTGCGGCTTTTGTTTGTTATAGATTCCATGCACCGTAGACGTTTTATCAACATCTTCAATGCAGTTGGCCTTGTTGGTCCAGCCTTTAGCTCTTCCCCATCCATCTGAAGAGCCTATCCAAGTAATGCATGAATTCTGTTTACTACATGTTATCTTTTACATCTGTTTCTGTTCTAATGGGAAAAATGAGAGATTGTTTTGCTTAATTGGTCATATGAAGAAGTTTGCATTCATTAACAACATGACACTTTATATCAAAGATAACTAGCCATAATTGTATGCACTCCAATTATTTGTTAACCAGTCATAATTTTATGCACTCCAATTATTTCTTCATGCTATCCGTAATTTGATATTCACACTGTTTGTTAGAAGGCATCTTTGTTGCTTGCTCTGTTATCTGGTCCTTGTAGTTATTCTTATCTGATCCAAACATGTGCTCTCTCTAAAACTTTTTGACTGTAATGAGATAGTTTGAATGTTGTACTTGTGAGAAAAGGCATATCTCCTTGTGAATGTCTTGATTGGACAGGTGGATAAATTTTTATGATCTCTGTTGTTTGTGATTGTTCTTTCTTGTTCCTATTAGCATCAAAGATGCTATGCATATGGGGTTGCCTCTTCGCTGATAGATCCCACTATTAGGGCATGTCCGCTTGAAATTTGGCGAGCATGATGATCATAGTCATAATATAATATGATGTGAGACAGTCCACTTGAACTGAAAAAAGTTGTTGGTCTTAAATCAGATCCAATGTGGTCGTTGGTGGGTTATTTCTGATGGACTGCTTATCCTTATTTCAAGCACTTGATTTATGTCCATTTGTTTAAAGTGTTGCACATTTACATTTGGCATGTTGTTATAAATGATTCATCTTTTACATTTTCTGTCCCCTTTACATTGTTGAGTCGTTGGTTCCCTGGGCACTTTTCTTAGTGATTTGTGCTCCTACGCCTCAGGTTGTGGATTTTGGGGAAAGTGGTCCTGTTCGATGTTCTCGTTGTAAAGGTTACATAAATCCTTTCATGAAGTTTATTGATCAAGGCAGGCGTTTCATTTGTAACTTGTGTGGTAAGAATAACCATTTTTTCCTATGTCACTCTAATGATTTATTGGTTTACCATTTATACTTTCTACAATTTTTTCATCTTACTAAGCCATTAGATTCATTTTTCCAAGGGTTGCCTTATTTGTCTTCCCACAGTTTGAAACATATGGAGCTAAATAGGAATGATTTGTCACGTTGTATAATAACCAAAGCACTAGTATACTGAATTCCTACGATCCTTTTCTGCTATATTCTCAGTTCTGCGTTTAAGGATTACATGGAGTAAATTATTGTAGTTATTACAAGATTTTTGTATATTTTAGATATATGCCTTGCTATTATTTCAATTGCTAGTCGCATACTACATTCATTTATTGTCAAACTATATACCTTCACTTCTTACCATTTTTTTACAGGATTTACGGATGAAACTCCACGTGACTATCACTGCAACTTAGGTCCAGATGGTAGGCGTAGAGATGCTGATGAAAGACCTGAGCTATGCAGAGGAACTGTTGAATTTGTTGCTACCAAGGAATACATGGTTAGTGACATTTTGGTTGACCTAAATTCGATTTGGCACTTCATTGGTGATAAAGTCAGTGACACTTTAATGTTGGGGATAATGCTATTAATTGAATAGAGTCGTACATTCTGCCCAGGAAGCTAGTTTGATAATGAAAAATAACCACTTCAATGAGACTGATCATTTGGTGGTAACTTCAAGTCCCATTTGGAATATCTTAGCATTGTATTTGAATTTTGTTTGCGAGTTTTGAGATCAAGGGTCTTCTATTGCCACAGCATTTTAAAGTCTTTTACTAGAAGCCCTCTTTAAATGACTTATCAGGAAGGCTGTATGGAGAATTTAAATATTTTGCAAGTGCAAATATCAAAATCTCCATGATAATATTTAAGCAATATATTGTCTCTGAATCTGACTATTTTGAACAGTTTGAAAAGTAACCCTACTTAATTATTTCTACAAGTCCTTGCTGGAGCATTTAGGTACACTCAATGTTTTCTGCGAAGTGCTTTGACTCGAAAAAAATAAAATAAAATATTTGAGAGCTTGCCACAATACTTTCAAATGGTATACTAAATTTATGGTCTACAAGATCTTCTGCATTAGAAAATCTTTCTTTGGGCTCTAGTTGCTATTCAAGCACTTTGCTGTTAGGAGTTACATATGCTTCTAACTCCTCCTGTTTAGGATGCAAGCACTCTGCAAGTTTTCATTTGCATTTGTTTGCCACTTGACAATTTTTGAATATATGACTTATTTCAGGTGCGAGAACCAATGCCCGCTGTATTTTTCTTCCTTGTTGATGTATCCATGAATGCCATACAGACTGGTGCAACTGCAGCAGCTTGCAGTGCAATCAGCCAAGTTATAGTTGATCTTCCTGTAAGTTCGTAATTGGTATCTTCATGTGGAGATATTTGACTTGAGTACCCTCCATTATCCAATTGGCTGATGATTTTTGATTGATTTAGTTTTATATTGTTTTCTTTTGCTGGGTATATAGATTTTGAAGTCTTGAGCTTAGTACTGGTAATGTAGGTAATTATCCTGAGAGCAGACTGCTCAAATGCCTTTCTTTGAACTTTTTGAAGATGCTTAATTTGTTGTTGTCTGCTCTCAGTGCCATATAAATTGTTTGGTGGTTGTTTTTTGTGTATAAGATCTATTTTGCAAGAGCTACAGAATCATTTACAAGCCTTTGGAGGCTGTTCTTGACACAAGTTTCAGTAAAAAATTGTTGAAAGTTTTGGTCAGAGAAAAGGTCCATTATTGTTTATTGACATACAGGAAATAAGAACATGAGTGCCTTATTAGAACCCTTTTTCCAAATGACAGTTTTACGCAAGTTTTTTTTGAATTGCTCCTATCTCCAACATCCTGTTTTTTTCTGGGCATATTTTTTGTTAATTCACGTTGTCTTACCTTCTTTTCATTGGAGAATCTCCTGACATCACTGTTATTTCTTTTTCTTTAATAAATATCTTTCAAATCTTCACTTTGGATCAGCGAATATTCTCATTATTTATTTATTTAGGACATAATATAAAGTAATACACCTCGAAATTACTCTGTGTAGATTTTCTGAGAAGAGAGCTACTTTTCCTTAGAAAGTATTCTAGTATTTACAACAGAAAGACGGGCTATTTATTCTACCCCATTTCAACTAATCTAATAAATACAGCAGCTCTCACCTACCCATTAAAAAATATACAGCAGAAACAGTAAAGACTTTTGATCTTCTTTATGGAGTATACAATTCTATTATAAATTATTCCAACATTGGTATAATCAATTATTCTAACACTCTGCATCTCTAGTTCATCTATGAATGATCAACACATCCAAAGAAACCATCTAAGAACTCCATTCTTGCTTATCTCGAAATAATTAAATTTCTATTTATTGTCATTGTTTGCTGTTCCTTGGATTTTTTTATTTTATTTATTTATTTTAATTCTGAAAGTGGGAAAAACACAAAGGAATGAAGGAGTGCATGTGTATAATTTGAGCACTAGATACGTTTTCCATGATAGAGAAACCTTAATCACGTTTGACATTGATGATCTTTCTCTTGCAGGAGGGTCCTCGGACGATGGTGGGCATTGCTACATTTGACTCAAACATCCATTTTTACAACCTAAAACGTGCATTACAACAGGTTGGATTATCTTTTGTTTGGTTTTTATAAACATTTTAAATTTTCTTCAACTATTATATGCTTGGTATTGGCTATGATGTTTCAAAAACTTTAACCTTCTTTATTTACCGTTCCTGATACAAAATCCCTGTACTATGTTTTATCACCTTTTCTTGCAATCAAAATAGAGTTGGCATTAGCGGCGTCAGTCACAGTTGATGTTGCAGAGAATGCTTGCTTTGATATTTTGCTTCTGTTTGATTGCAGCCATTGATGCTTATAGTCCCTGACGTACAAGATGTCTATACTCCTCTCCAAAGTGACGTTATTGTTCAACTTTCTGAGGTTGGTTACCATCCATCATTGCTTGTCATCTCTTTTTAAAGGGTAGTTTTACTTTTCTGCAAATTTGTTACTTTCAGTTTTGTATCAGTTGCTATTTTCCAAACTCTTTCCCTATTTTGCTTCTTTTTTTTCTCGTGTTTTTCCTTGTGTATGTTTGCGGAAGGTAAGGAGGGTCAGTGTTGAGGTATTAATGTTTCCATTGATATTAAAAATCTTCCAAATGATTGCAATAAAATTGATGACTGCAGTGTCGACAACATTTAGAGCTTTTGCTGGAAAGCATCCCAACTATGTTTCAGAACAATAGAACGACTGATTCTGCTTTTGGCGCGGCAATAAAGGTACATAAATTCTATATCATTTCCATTTATATCAGTTACATTATATACTAACGTTTTGGTTGTCAAATATCTTGTTAATAACTTAATGGTTTAATTGTCAAGTATTTCAGTTTACACTTTCAGTTGCGAAGACTTCATCACATAGAATTTAGTATGTGGATAAGAAATGATAACTAATAAGTGCATCATATTCAAAAAATTTGGTGACTTCTTACGATGAAGAATGGTCTCTCTCTGAAGTCGATTTTGGCCAAATAATTGTGAGGTCTAGTTACAAATAAATTGGAACTTGCTATTGGCCGATCACCTCATGTAGGAATTTATCAGATGGAATCTTGAATATACTATATTAAACAAGCTTCTGTGAAGTAGTTGCCTGATTTACCATGTATCAATCACAAAAAATCTTCAGTGTGGCACCTGTCACTTATCACAAGGAATTTTCTTTTAATTATATGATATCATTACACTTGCGCATGATCTTTCATATTATATGTTCTCAATCAATTTAAATTGATGTATTTACATAAATATTGTATGCTTTCCTATTATCTCTCTCTCTCTCTCTCTCTCTTCAGGCTGCTTTCTTGGCGATGAAAAGTTCTGGCGGCAAACTCCTAGTTTTCCAATCTGGTAAGATTACAAATATGTTTACTTATTGATGATGTGTAATTGTAGAATGAATATGCTTACTGTTTGTGATGTTACAGTCTTGTCGTCAATTGGCATTGGATCCCTTTCTGCTAGAGAAGCTGAAGGAAGAAGCAATAAATCAGCAGGAGAGAAGGTATGGATGCTTTATCTACGGTTTACTTATTTATCTTCCTTTTGTTCTTTCGTGTAGTTTTTGTGTTGTGGTTCAACTCAATCTGTCAGTAGTTTGTATTGTTTTATATACGAGTATACAATAATTTACGCTTTGGATAATCCGTGGTGAACTGAGAACTTCATTTGCGTGAAACAAGTATTAAGTCTAATGAATCATCTTCGATAAATAGAATTTTATTCATCATTGGATTTCAGGAGGCTCAGAAGTTACTCCAACCGGCAGATAAAACTCTAAAAACAATGGCAACTGAATTTGCTGAATACCAGGTGAAGTTAAACAATAGTGGATGTTATCAAGATTTTGACAATGCCATTGCTTCAGATTTATAACCACTACTTTATGTCCTCGCCATTTATTATTTCTACACTGTCAGGTATGTGTTGACTTGTTCATCACAACACAAACATACGTAGATATCGCTTCCATCTCTGTCCTCACAAAAACTACAGGAGGCCAGGTAACTGTTGAATTAATTGTTTTCTTAGTCAATATAGAATTATGTACCTTAACTCCTTATTTGGTGGTTGTGTCATCTGTTATCTCAATGTTAAGAATTTAGCATGAAATGTTTTTTCCTTGAACCATTTGTCAGTCATACACATCCAAGTTTCATTATCATATAGAATATCTTTTCATGTTTCAGATATTGATTTTGAGGTCTGATTTCAGAAGTTTAACTTTTTCTCCAGGTATATTATTATTACCCTTTCTCTGCTCTGTCTGATCCTGCTAAGCTTTACAATGATCTTCGGTGGAACGTCACGAGACCTCAAGGCCTTGAGGCAGTGATGCGAGTTAGATGCAGCCAGGTGTGTTTCTTATAGTCTTATTTTTCTTAGCTTGTCATCTATGCTGATAATATTTCTATTCATGGGAAGAACAGTTCAATGCTTGACAGGCAGTAAGAAAATGACAATAAGTTAAAATTCATATTTTTCTGCTTAGGGTATTCAAGTTCAGGAATACTTTGGGAACTTCTGTAAACGCATTCCAACAGATGTTGATCTACCTGCCGTATGTCTCTCTCTCCCTCACTACACTATTAGATACCTATTCAGGTGTTGGTTAATGATGTGCGAGATCTTGACACAATTAGAATTTAAAAGAATTTGATTCCACAAAACCATTTTTGGTCTTGTATTTACTAGACCCTTATTCAGGCTTTAGTTAATAACCTATATCAATTATCTCATGTCACAGTTGCCTACCGATCACTGAATACATGATATTCACAGAGTTTTGAAGTATCAGTTTTTCATTCTTATTCGCGTCCTTTGACCCCATCATAGTCTTTCTGCATCCATTTGAGTCTAGAAGTGGCTTTTCCTCTATTTTCTATTACTGAGAGAAACATCTCTAGTACATGTAAGATAAACTTTCAAGTCCTTTGGTAGGAATGATCTCTAAGATTAGAAAAGCAGTACTCATGATGTGTACATTGTTTCATAGTTGCAATTACAAATCATTCTTTTTAATTTGTTAGTTGTTTCACATTTGTCCTTAACCCAAATTGTTGAAGAGTTATTTAAATAAATCATATGGCCTTTCTCTAACAACTCAAGTTTTTTAGATGTGATGGTTAACATGGTATTAGAGCCATTCAAAAGACATACTGCATTTGATGCCACTTTTCATATTGGGATGGTATTAGTAAAGGTGGCACGGGATGTTTGCAGAGTTTGTGCCTTCCGTACCACCACGAGACTGGTTGTTCAAGACCTAACTTCAAGTGTCTCTGCCACCCATTTATTGAAAGTTGTGCATGTTCTAGGCCTTGATGGGTAAAATGAACCCGGCTTGCATTTGAGAGGGCGTGTTGAAGACATAATTGAAATGAATACATGTGGCGTCTCTCTAATATTTTAAGCTTTTAGATGTAATGGTTAACACTAATTTAATGGGAAGAAGGTCTTTGTTTGTTACTGTTGTTGCACTTTGTACTTTAACTTTATTTTGATTTGTGATTCTATAATGGCACGGACCTGTTTCGCTTTCAACTAAGACTTCACTTTTGCAGATTGACTGCGACAAAACAATAATGGTAACCCTAAAACATGATGACAAATTGCAGGAAGGCTCAGAATGTGCGTTTCAGGTCAATCTCAATTCTTTGCATAAAGTGTTTTACTTGGAACTCTTAGTTCTGTTATATTTTTGTCTCTTTTTGTTGAAGAAGCAACTGATCGTCTGATCACTTGGTATAATTATGTTGTGTAGTGTGCTCTTCTCTACACTACCGTATATGGGCAAAGAAGAATCCGGGTTTCAACTTTGTCCCTTCCTTGCACCACAATGCTGAGTAATCTGTTTCGCTCTGCTGACTTAGATACCCAATTTGCTTGTGTCCTGAAGCAAGGTAGTTTGCTGGGCATGTCCCTTGTTAATTTTTCCTTAAATTTCATAAAATTGAGAGTTTACAGCAGATTTCATCTCTTTATTATGTTTAAGCATCTAATGGCATAACATATTTTTAGTGTAAATAGTCCCTAGTGTGAAGCTTGGCCTCTGCTCTTCACCACTCCACCCCCTATCTCCCTCCCGCCTGTAGTTGCTTTTTGGCCTATTTTAAACAAATTATATTATTGATTTCTACTTTTTTTATTACATGCTGACTCTGTTATCTCATTTTCTCATGTGACAGTGGCTAGTGAAATTCCTTCAGCTCCACTCACGCAAGTCAGGGAGCAAGCAACAAATGTTTGCATTAACATTCTGCACTCTTATCGCAAATTTTGCGCTACAGCATCATCCTCTGGACAACTCATTCTTCCTGAGGCACTTAAGCTATTGCCTCTATACACGCTTGGTATGTCATAAATTTTTCATTCTTTTCATCTCTTTTAGAGTCTAACAATGTTAGCTAATGAAATTTTCAACTCCCAAGTCCTTTTCTGTCCTGATTTTGCATAAAATGCAGTTGCCACTTCGTGGAAGTTTCTCTTAATATCATGAATGTTGGAACAAAATGTTATTATCATTTAGTTGTTCATCAGATGAAATCACCACAATTCATCAATACCACCTTAATCCAAAGGAACAAAAAAAGTGAACGAAAGAGTGAGATGCATTTTCCAATTTTCACTTTTATTTAGTTCCTTTCTACCTTTTCCAGCTCTGCTCAAAAGCATTGGATTGCGAGCTGATGGAAGAGTCGATGATAGGTCCTTCTGGATTAATTATGTTTCCCCTTTATCTACTCCTTTGGCAATCCCATTGGTGTACCCCAGGATGATAACCATCCATGATCTTGATGACAAGGTATGTATTTGTTTGTGCGATATTGTAATTGTAGTTAGTATGCACCTTCCCCTAAAATCTTTATACTGAACTTTCAGGAGTTGGATGATTCCACTATTCCTTCTCCCGTCCCACTATCCAGTGAGGACATTTCTGACGAAGGAATATATCTCCTTGAGAATGGCGAAGATTGTTTAATTTATGTAGGCAACTCTGCCAGTCCAGATATTTTGCAGCGGTTGTTTGGTATTTCTTCAATTGAAGAAATCCCTAATCAGGTATTCTACATGGTGTTTTCGTAACTATTATTTGTTGATTGTCATCTGAACCTTCATTTAGATTCTTTTGCCCGCTACGACGTCGACGACATAGCTACAGAAGAGTATCTTTAGAGATAAATATCCCGAATATTCTTCTATCTAGAATCGTTCGATTCCAGTTCCCTTTTAGACTGTCTGTATTGTCGAAGTTTCTGGAATCTGATTGCAAACATTTTTTCACCTATTATTTGTGTTGGAAAATGTCTATTGTTCTTATCAAAAGAAAATGTCTATTGTTCCAACTTAATGGTGTTGTACCTTGTTAGTATGTACTGCAGCAATATGACAATCCACTGTCAAAGAAGCTGAATGATGTGGTAAATGAAATAAGGCGCCAGAGATGTTCCTACTTACGGTATGGTCATCCCTTTAGGCAAATAGTGTTGCCCTTTCTATTGAATAAAGTTTTTTATTTTATAACTGTGGCAATTTTTTCTTCTAATATTTTTTTCTTTCTTCTCTGTCTTCAGCTTAAAGTTGTGCAGAAAAGGGGATCCATCAGGTTAGTGAATCATACAACCCTTTAGCACCATATAACACTCAACCATGTCTCCTTATGGGGAGAAAAAGAAGCAAAACAAACACGTATTTTGATATAATGAGACAAGCATGGGGAGAGTTTTACAGTGAATGCAGGACTTCAGGGGTTATTAAAATTTGGCAGGCATGAGAGTGAGAAAAATGAAATTTGGTGGGATTTTGGGGTTTGACTAACTGAGGATTTCTGCAGTACAAGATGTGGTTTTGTCCGAGTTGAGCATTTTTTTTTTTTTTCTCATTATTATTATTTTTTGCAGGGATGATGTTTTTCTCTTACATGGTAGAGGACAAGACTCCAAGTGGGCTTTCATATGTTGAATTTCTAGTGCATATCCATAGGCAGATTCAAAATAAAATGTCTTGAAGATACACCCTTTCGTTTACTAGTTTTGTTATTTTTAGAGGAGGGATGCACATGGATTCAAGATCCAAGAATCTGAAATTGCGTGTTAATCTGCATTCTGAGGGAGCCTTCACTTGTTACTTTGTGGTGAAGAGCAGTGAATAGTTTTGAAGGTTCCCATACTTGCAGAGGTGAATGTCGGTAATAAATTACAAAGAATGTTTTTATTTGTGTTTTAGATTCACATCTGTCGTATTTCATTCGTTCCAATTGTGCGATTTAAGATTAAAATCCACATTCGACAACACTTTGGTTGTGGACACAAAATTTTGTTTTGTAAGACATGGTACCAATGTTGGTTTTGAACTATTCGATGAATGTAGGACATGAATTCTAATTTGGTAGTCAATTAGAGAGGGGTGAGAAAAATATGGGTTAATTATATTTTTGGTTACCAAGTCAATTAGGTTATCCTTTTTTAATTTTGGGCTTCATTTTTCCTTAAATCATAGTTATTCTGTGAGTCTTAAAACATTGCAATCTTATGAGAACTTTAAAAGTTGAAAGTAGTGTCTTACATTTATAGTAATGTGCCAACTAATCATGTGATGGTTGTTAATTTTGAAAGTAATCTTGTCTTAAATCGATATTAATTTAGTTGGTGGAGCATGCTCACATATCTATTCATGCCATTTTCAAGATTTTATACTTAAATACATGATCTGCCTAAAAATTAAGGTTGGTAATGTGTCTTAGTAGAGTGATAACAAATTGAAGTTATCAAGCGATTCCATTGCGAACGAGTCCCCATCCTTTTGTAAGTACGGCACCGATGTCCTGGCTTACCATATTCGAAAGTTGTGGTAGTTATGTCTTGAACGTTAAATAGTTACATAACAACACTCATGTGATGTCAAATTCAAAGTATAAAATTGTTTAAAATAGATTTCTTTTTTTCGAAACCAAACAATGACTTCACTTTTCGTTTAAACGTCTGAATAGGATAAAAATCTTTTAACTTTCCTGAAATACATCATCTAACTTCAATCCAATTTCCTACGGTCTTCCGAAAATCTGTGGCGGTCAAGAGATTGGGACGCGTTGTGCTAGCTGGGGACATGTTTGCAGCAAATAGTAGGTTGAGGATATAGTTGCCATACCCACAAAACGTGTGGGATCCCGATGGAATTTACCCTAACTTCATGGGGCCCACCACCCAGAAATTTCTTTTTCTTTTTCAAAGAAAAACATTAATAACAATTTCCAAGTCCAACATTGTAGTGTAGCTGAAACGGAAAGCCATCCGTAAGCAGTAAATCACTCTCCACACCCTACTGCATATGTAGTATGGGTTTCTCAGCCAGTCAGTCCCAATAAAATACTGTTGGAATTGAACACAAAATTGTTTGTTTATCTCACACATGTATGCACATGCATATAGATACATTATACATATACCCCTCTCTCCTCCTTTCTAGCTGGTCTAAATCTTTCCCTTTGTTTTGTCGTCCTGAAATTCCGAGGCTCCAACGTTCTTGCAGGCCTGAAGCTTTGTCCTGCTCACAAAGTTGGATTAATACTGTCTCAACTTAATTCTATTTGTCTGAACCCATTTTTTCTCGTCTTCTGAGTAATGGATCCAGCACTTGGTCCAGTCTCAATTTCTTATGATTTTAAGGTAAGTTTATTTCACCCTTTTCTATGTTATAATCACTTATTTTTCACTTCTATAAAAAAGTGAATTACATTGATCTTTTCGATCCGATTCAGAAACTATTTACCAGCTTCTGTGTGTGTGTGTGTGTTTTTTTTTTTTTTTTTTTTCCACGGTGATCACTCTAATTTATGAAGAAATGATGTTAATTTTAACTTCAATTGCTTTGAGCTTTCGAGTTTATTAGAGATGCATACAGCCGGGTTTTTTTTTTTTTTCTACAAACATCTACTTCTTGAATTTGCAGTAATTTTTACAGTTACTGCAGATATATTTGGTAGTTTATTAATCAGCATTTTGGAGAAATTTACTTTTAATTGACATAGTACATGTTTGGTTGTGCTTATAAGTAATGGGACCCCTACTTTTTGTTGCTCGAAATAAACAAATTGTAGGATTCACAGCTTATAAGCACTTAAAAAGCAATACCAAATAATAAGTTTCATCTACTTTTATGCATAAAGAAACATGTTATAGCCCACTCTTATTTGAGTTAATTGGGTGAGAAACGGTCATTATAGAATATACTCGAGTGTTCGAGGACGAGATTTAAAAAAAGACACAGAAGTCAATTGCCTTTTGATTTGAGGCCTCCATTGATTTAACATCTAATGTCAATTAGACTAGAATTATAGGTTAGATATATCTTCCTTATGTATTTAATTACACTTTTGACAAAGTTTCTATCCTATAACACACTTAAGGTATGTTTGGGAATAAAACATTGGATAGGATGAAACGGCACAAAAATTAAGATTTTTACTTATTTTTCTTCTTCGGTATTGTCAAGTGGTATTCGTTGTTTTCATTATAGGTCACATCATGGGTGAGATCTCCCTTGCATGCTTAAGTTGTAGTTTGACAATGTTTTTGCCCTATTGGTATATGACACGTTGATATTGGACTATATAATAGATACGATTTTATCTTTGTTTTCTTCTTCAATACCGTAACAATTTACAACACGCTGTCCTGTATAGTAGATCTGCTCTACCAAACGATTCAATAGGTGTGGAAAAAATTTCCATAGATAATATTGTTTGAGTTGTTTGTACTATTGGATAATGTATTATAGATCATTTTGTATCATTGTATGTTCATATATTTCTTAATCAAGCTGTTTGGATTTTGGTGTTCAAGTTAGTATCTTTATGTGAAGATCAAATTTCTGTTTAACCTGAAAATTTGCAGAGAGAGACATGGATGCGTACACTGGTTTTATCATTTCAAAGCCTTGGAGTGGTATATGGTCGGTTGAGCACCGCTCCCTTGTACGTATTTGGATCAATTGATCCAAAGGATATTGAATCGCGTGAGGAGATGCATGAACTCTTTTCATTTGTGTTCTGGACTTTAACTATTATCCCCTTGCTGAAGTATGCGTTCATTGTACTGAGAGCGGATGACGATGGAGAGGGTAACGATCTCGATAACCCTTGAGATAAAGGGTCGACTCTAATGTAGTGTATATTGAAACTCATATTTTCATGATGTTTTGCAGGTGGTACATTTTCATTGTACTCGCTGCTTTGCAGGCACGTCAAAGTCGGGGTGCTTCCGTGTAATAAAAATTCTGGGAAAATTATTCATCACGAGGAAGAAAGTCCTAAGGAAAAACAGGAATCTAAAGTTAGAAAGGCCATTGAAAAACATAAAAGCAGTCATTATTTACTGCTGTTCCTGGCTTTACTTGGTGCTTGCATGATAATTAGTGACACAGTTCTTACCCCGGCTATTTCTGGTTAGCCCATTTATATATTTCTATTTGAATTGATTGATTTATGTAGTTACTATAGTTAATATACCCTATTTGACAAGATTATGCAACTAACTCTGTCATTTTGTCCCTCCAGTGCTGTCCGCAGCAAAAGGTCTTGGACGATCATTGGCAATGATTCCAAGGAAATGTAAGAGTTTGGATATATTTGGACCAGAAAAAAAAAATGGTGATTTTTTATTTGTACTGAACTTTTAGCGATAACGTGTACAGACTAAAACTGTGTTCTTTTTTACCAGTTTTCTCTTCTGATAAAACAAAACACCACGCTGCGGAGTTGTTGAAGAAATGTGAGTTCTTTAATCTGAGCATAAACAAGTCATATATTGATTTTAGTGAACTTAATAGATTTTATTCTGTGATAGCATTCTGAGGTTGTACTGACTGTTATAAGTTTACCTTTTTGTGCTTATTGGATTGGAATATTAACTTTTAGTTCTTCATTGGAGTTCTTGATTTCTTCAAAATGCTATTATCAGATGTACCAACTCCTGCAGCTTGTGCCATATTGGTTTGCCTCTTCACTTTGCAACACTACGGGACCAACAAAATTGGGTGCATGTTTGCCCCAATTGTCATCGTATGGATTTTCTTCATGTGTGGGTCAGGTCTATATAATATTCTTCATTGGGATCACGAAATCATTCATGCAATTTCCCCAATATACATGTTGAGGTTCATGAGGAAAATTAACCCTAGACACTGGAAGCTACTAAGCAGCATTGTCTTGTGCATTGCAGGTTAGTTCTGTACGCTTATAAGTAGTGCATCACGCTTGCTATTAGAATTTTTATCTATAATCATTTTTGCTCTTTTATAAAAATGATTTTCAGGGTCAGAGGCAATGTTTGCCGATCTAGGTCATTTTTCGAAGAAATCTATCAAGGTATAAATGAGTTACATTTAACTTAAAGGAATACAAAAGGTAAAATAGTTCATTTACGAATTTCTCTTCGATGCAGATCACGTTTGTCTGCCTAATATATCCAGTCCTTGTTTTAACTTATGCCGGCCAAACTGCATTTATCTCCAAAAACTTGGGTACTGAAGATGTTTTTCATCTCAGTGAATCTATCCCGAGCAGTAAGTTTTTCCTTTTCTTATTTTCTTCTACAATGGTTGCCTCACGTTTAAATTCTTGGTTCTTATTTTCGGAACACATGGGATTTTCAGAAGCTCTTCAGCACATCTTTGCAGTGTTGTCGCTGTTTGCTTCTGCTGTGGGAAGTCAAGCAACGATTACGGCGGGATTTTCCATCATAAATCAGTGTCAAGCACTCGATTGTTTTCCGAGAGTACAAGTTGTCCACACATCGGAAAAGGTACGCGGACAGGTTTATGTTCCCGATGCAAATTGGGTGTTCATGGCCCTCAGCTTATCAGTCACCATTGGTTTGCATGACATATCGTCAATTGGAAAAGCAACAGGTACATATCACTCTAGGATAATCATTGTGTAACTCGAATCAGATGTACTGATCAGAAATTTCACAAATACAAGTGCACTTGCTAAAAGGGATTTCGGTGGTTATTGAAGGCCTGTTTGGGATAGCTTCTACTTTTTGTAGAAGAGCTTCTTAAACAAGCCATCTTGGACCAGCTTTTTTCTGAAAGCTTGCTTTTCTAATCAGACAATACACTTACTAAAAAGTTCTCCAAACAGGCATAAAAAGTTCTTCAAAAGCCATGCCAAACCGGCCTTGAATCAAGTTTCTTGTTGGTCATGTCCAATTCAATTTTACTCAATTCTATGACAGGTTTGGCTATTACTTGTGGAATGCTAGTAACAACTTGTCTAATGTCGCTTGTGATTGCACTGTACTGGGAGAAGAGTTTGTTCATATCAGCGTGTTTTCTGCTATTCTTCGGTGCTATTGAAGCCATATATCTGTCCACAAGTTTGTTAAACTTCTTCCACGGGGCTTGGTGTTTAATGATCTTATTGTTGCTTTTCATGACGATTATGGTTTCTTGGCACTATGGTACCCTAAAGAAATACGAATTCGATATAGAGAACAAGGTATCAGTCGAGTGGCTAACGGATTATAGTCCGGGTCTAGGAGTTTCCAGAGTGCCAGGCATTGGCTTCATCTACTCAGACGTTGTAACGGGAATCCCGGCTTTCTTCACCCATTTCATTGCAAATCTCCCAGCATTTCATCAAGTGCTGATTTTCGTCTCTTTCAAGTCCTTACCCGTGCCCTGCATCCCCAAAAGCCAGCGATACCTTGTAGGACGGGTCGGCCCGAAAGAATACAGTATCTATCGGTGCATTGTGCGTTATGGATACCGTGATAATGTTAGAGATACGGATGATTTCGAGGATCACATCATTAGTTCGATTGGAGAATTCATCAGTAGGGAAGAATATGATTTTGAAGCATTGACTTCACCAGAAGGAAAGATGATGGTTTTAGATAGTCCAATGAAGGATGGAAATGCATTAATAGCCGTGACTGAAGAAAGCAGTTCGACCGGAGATATTCAAACCTTGTCGGAAAATGGGTCCCGGAGGAACTTACTGGATAGTAATGCATCATCAGAAATTATGCATTCTCCTTCTGTTAAAAAGAAAAAAGTTCGATTTTTGCTTCCTTCAAAAAGCCTGAAAATGCGAGCGAGTGTACGACAAGAACTTCAAGAGATCATCGATGCACGGGAAAGTGGCACAGCTTATTTCTTGGGACATTCACATATATCAGCAAGAAAGGGCTCAAATTTCTTCAAGAAATTTCTTATAACGTCTTATGTTCTTCTAGACAAAAATTGCAGAGAGCCTCCAGTTGCACTGAACATCCCTCATGCAGCCCTTTTAGAGGTTGGTACAGTTTATACATTATAAAAACTGGTTTTTTACCGGATGTATGCTAAACTTACTGATGTTAAAGTTGTGTAAGTAACAAGGCAAATACGATGCTGGACACAGGCATTAATAATATATACTTTGTAATTACTTCTGGCCACTAGATATTAACCTACATGTGTCAAATGTGCTAGACGTCACGAAGATTACAGCTCGTCTGAACTAGGCCCGACTAATGGGGCTCTGTATGTGTGCATGCAATTGCGATGTACAAGAATGAATGAATGTGTTGAAGCATCTAACTGACTAGTTGGCTGGAAATTATAGTTTATTAAATGACTGCAAAATATGTTCAAATTAGTAGTATCTACTAGCTAGATAATTTGACATTCAATATTGTTGGAGAAGCTGAATAAATCTATTTTTCGAACAGACTGGTCGAGGGTTCGATCTATAATTTATAGCATTCCAGGACTGTCTCTAAATCCATTCTCCTCATTTCAAGTCAACTTACCCTGGCTCCTGTACAGGGGTAAAAAAGTTAAAAAGAAATATAACCAAAGATTAACTTTTGCCACATTTATTGCATAGGAGTCACAGTATAATGAATAGGACTTTAGTTTTTTTTTTTCCTTTGTTTTTAACGGTACCAAGTATATGGTTCGTGTCAACTTACGGAGATAAAGCGGTGGATGAAGGGTTTTCCATTAGTTCTTGGAGTTGAGAATGCATATTTTTTATGAATGCCATGGATTCTTGTTGGGGTTCTTCAATTGCTTCTTTTAGCATGTTCAGGGTCATGCAGTATGCTTCCTGCATGAGGATAGATTACTATAAGTGCAGTATATGTAACTGATAGAAGAAGTTTTGAATGGTGTAAAAATGTGCAAAACGATAATTGTTATACAGTACTAGATAAGAATAGATAAAAAAAAACCCATAATTGTACCATAAACTGGTCCAAATCAGGTTTGTTAGCCACATATGAGTTCAGTTTAATATCAGCTGCCACCGAATGATCAATATCTTCGTTGTCACCTAAACACAGCTGCAAAGGGAATAAGGATGCATATAAATGTCATATGAGATGATTTTCTCCTCTTTAAGTTGCTTCACTATATAACAGATTGAAAACATGAATAAAAAACTTGATTCGTGTACTCATATTCTTAACGAAGATCATGATCAAGTTATCGTTTGGCTCTTAAGAATAAATCTAAGTATACAACATTGGTTGACAACAATGGTTGACAATCATGTGTTGTCAAAATTCTAACATGTAACGTTGAAAACAGTTTTTTAAAATGGATGGATATGATGATGTCGTCAACCAATGTTGTCAACTAATGTTGTACATGTAGTATGATTCGGCTCTTAAATGTCCTGTCTACACTGATTTCCACTAGTCTTAAATATTTTTATAATATTTTCATGCTAGTCGCGGGCAATTTCTGCGGGGCTTCCTGGATGAGGAATGAGACGACGTCTCAAAAATTTTTCTAGCTTGTCAAGACAGGATACTTTATAGATATCAAAGTTGGGTTGTCCATTATAACAACTAATTAGGGTTTTGAGAGGTTTTAGACCTATACTTGAGAGAAAGTGTAGATAATAATGAACAACCTACGAATAACATGACGAGGCATGTGGTGATGACACGAAGCATGAATAGGGTTCTATGAGATATAAAGTTGATCATTTTTAAATCTTTTGCTGGCTGTGTTCTCAATTAATTAAGTTTCATGGACTATTGTTCATTAGCTGGTAGTACGTTCTCCTCCAAAAACATATATAGTCACAAAAACATAGCAACAATTTACTCAGTCTTACGTTCGTAGAATTAACGAGGGCATTACCTTTAAGCAGTTTAAGTGAGACTCAACCAAAATGGGGTATAAAGCATGGCATGCAATTGTCCTCCTGATCAAGATACTATCCTCATCTTCATCAGCTGAAATTCCATCCGCCTTCTTAATACAGTACTCTTCTACTTCTTTCTTACTGTTACTGTTACCTTTGCTTTCCATTTTCAACTTCTATAGTTTGTGTGTACCACCTATCACTATATATTCATGAAAATTCCCAGAAACTGTATAATGCAGGGATGCCATAGTTGAGCCTATTTTTGTAAACAAGTGATTGGCTTAATGCATGCAATGAATGGTTATATCAGTCAGAAAACACTAACTGGAGTACACTGTGCACTGACCTTTTTGCCTTACCATTTATATTTACATAGCTTTTTACGATCTTGAAAGGAACATTTCAAAAGTTTCTTGGATACTGTGGAACATTTTCCTGTCTTCTTGCATGATTAATCACTATTCACTACATCATAGGTATTCACATTTCTAGTAACTCATTCAAATTCACTATTGTTCAAGCGTGTACTTAACAATTATTGGGTTTTGTGTTTTCGTTTGATGATGGGTCGTTTGATTTGAGCGAATTCAATTGCTCGTTTAAGCTATTTGAGACATTTTGTTGTTTATATTATTAAGCAATGTGAGAGTATATATTCCTTTACTTGATAGAAGAAAGTTTCATGTCAAGTTTCTAAACTCTTAAAAAATAAATAATTTTGTATATCATTTACCAAAAACTTGATAATGTTTTTGAATGATATGTCGAAATAGTGAGTCATCATTAAAATTAAAGTCACCATTTTCAATCAAACAATCGAAAAAAATAAATAAATAAATTACAGTTTCATATAATTTTTTCCTACTTTTTAATCAGTCGCTCTTAAAAAAAAAAAAAAAAAAATTCAATTTTCACATAATCTCTTCTCAAGAAACCAACTTCAAGGTCTCAATGTTAACAATATTTCATATTCATCCTTAGCTATTATCATAACCAGTTTAGGTAAAAGTAGCCCCCAACGTATGGTCCAATATAGTTGTACTTGTTGCAATGCATTTTAATGCATTAGACAATTTTTTCTTAAAATATCTCAACTTGAATATTGAAGCTTGTGATATTCATTTTATAGATGACAATTTTTTTCCCCCCAAACGATGGATTGGAAAATAATCAAGGATCCATTTACAAAATACAAAGTAAATAAATGAGTAATTCTTTTATTAATAAGTAAGTTTGAAGGCCTGGACTTTTTTAAATTTCAAATCGGTTTGTCAAGATTGTAGAGACTGGACTGAATAATTTACTGAAAACATGTCGATAGAAGCAAATCTCAGAAAAATAATGAATTGGATTTACTAAAACTTCGCGTTGAGTTGATCATAAAGTCACATTTGAATGGTTCAAGATCCAACTATTTTTGCTACGAAATATTAAATATTTATGTAATAAATGCAGCCTATGTTTGTACAAGAGCAATGCTATTCAAAAGAATACATTTATATCATGTAGGACGACCATTAGTAATTTTCACTATGAATAGTATTATTCTTGTATAAAACTATGAGTAATAACTTCTTAGATAGAATAGTAATTAATCCCACAAAATATTAATGTATGAATTCTAAATGAATACTAGATATGCACGTGATTGAAATTAATGTTATATTTTACTTGAATAAAATGTTGAACTTATAAGTCATTGTTTGATAATCATTATTTGAAAACTTTTTTTTACATACTCATTTTCAACAACATATTTACACATTAAAATATTTTGTATGTAAACTAAAAAAAATTTCATACTTTTTAACCACATATTCTCTTAAAAAAACACTATTCAAAACTATATTTTTTCCCCCCAAAATAATGGTGGTCAAACATAGGCTTAGCACCTGTCTGGACATGCTTTCAATTCAAATTCCGACCGTTAATGGAAGTAAATTGGGGACCGTTGCATTGATACTATCAGACTCCATTGAGTGCAATTTTACCAATGTGTCCTTGCCAACTTTCTTTGAAATTTCAAACCATTTTAGTTGTGGCGGTAAATGAGGAGGGCAAATGTGGAAATTGGCGGGCCAAAAGCTCAATTTCGATTTGCACAGTGATCAACGTTTTGTCCTTGGAAAGGTTGTTAATAGTTGAAAATTTGTTTGTAAGCATTACCAGACATGGTCTTATAAAGATGAAGCCTCGATAGACTTCTCAATTTCAAGAAATGCAATTATACTTTAAAAACATATAACCGTGCCATTTGAGTTGCCAAACAACTATATTTGATGATTTCTCTATGTTTCCAAGCAGTGATTTAGCCATTTTCTCGACAGCGGGTTTTGTACTTCTCAATAAAATCAAACATGTTAAAAAAGGGATGAAACACTAAATTAATACTTAGAATATCCACAATCAGCCCCACAGTACTCCCCACCGCCGGCGCCACCATCCCCTCCACCAATTATACCTTGCATGAAATTCTGGCCAACTTCCTGGAAAGCTCCGTCCATCAGCCCCTGCACCGCCGCCGTTATCAAAGTGGCGCCGAGTCCACTAGCCTAAAGATTGTTCTGCATAGGCGGCGACGCTGCCATATTTGTTCGCACAAACCATGTATTCACGTGACCCATATGAGGATTTGTGGTTCCATTCATACTTGCACTGTGCATCAGATTATTGGGAGCCTGAGATTGTGATCCAATGCTTGCAGAATGCATGGGATGAGGATCATTAGGGTTATTCATAGGGATCCCTGGTCCTGCTGCCATTAGAAGATTCAAATTACTTGTACTGGAAAATGCTTGTTGATGATGCAAAACAGATTTAGGTTTAGGTTTGGGCTTAGCTGTTGTACAATCCTGTTGGAGATTCGAACCCCTAGTCATTGTGCTACCTTAATTGTGAGAAGAGTTGTGTTTCTGAAAACACGCTTTTACTTATTATGTTAAGTTTTGGATCTGCTGACACGTGCTCTATTGCTGGCCGTTGGATGGAACGTGGGCTGAGATATTAATATGGCACGACTGTTCATCTGGGTTGAATAATTTCATTTCCTCTCCTCTGTGACGAATGGTTCGAGAGAGTTCTATTCTAAGGTTTTGGAAATCCTGTCGATTGTTAATCTCTTTCAATTTCTGATACATGATTCTTGAGAGCTAGCCTAGAATACGTGATTTCCTTGTGTGGAAATCTGTTTGTAGTGGATTCTGTCTGTTGTGTAGAGTTTTGGTGATTCTTGTGTGATTCAACCAAGATCCGTTGAATCCTTGAAGAGATAAGTCTCTAATCTGTATTCTTTGGTTTGTACTGGACTTCTGTAACCTTCGTTGCCAGTTTTAAGGCTGT
>CAIGRB010169802.1:39610-54732 GCA_903798255.1 Fraxinus quadrangulata | reverse complement strand
CAAAAAAAAAAAAAAGTTGCCAATTTACCCAAAATCAAAGCAAAAAATGGCACTGCAGTGGGTGATTCTAACATACGTGGTGGCAGCGGAGGCGGCTGTGGCAATTCTTTTGACTCTGCCAGCTCCAAAGGCTTTGAAATCTCGCATTGTATCACTTATCTCGCTTATTCTCCAGCCTTTACTCTTTATCATACCCATCGCTGCTTTTCAGCTTTTGGGTACGAATAATTTTTAGAAATTTCCTTGTTAAATATTTTTTGGGTGTTGGAATTTGAATGGGTATTTATGATTTTTGTTGATATGGATTTATATTAGATATATACTGGAAGAATGAACATAGATTGATGTGTACTGGGGAGATCTGTACTGCTGCTGAGAGGGATCGCTATGAGAAAACGGTAATAATTTTGGTAATCATTTTACTTCTTCCTGTGGTGGTTTGATCAATAACTAGAAATGATAATATTGAAAGTAATTGTTAATGTAGAGGTGAAAAATATACTGTTAATTATTGAAATACTAGTTTGTCCTATATGCAGAAAAAAAAAAAACCAAAGGTTTATAAACATTGAGCTGATTAGGGGCGTGTTTGGCTTAGCTTAAAAGCCATAGAAGAAGCTGTAAAAATGGCATCTTTTTTACTTTCTTTGTGTACTGCCGGAGCTTCTTTTGTAGAAAAAGCAAGGCGAAATATGCTCTAGATAATTCGTCTTTGATTTAATTGTATGGTTTGAGAATATCTTTCAAATTCATCCATTTAACAGATAGCACTGTTGGGTTCGAGCTAGGCTTTCCTGGTTTTGAGTTTCGAGTTTCTAGTCTTCTCTTGCTTGAAGTTGTTGGTCAAAGTTTATCTCAAGTATGATTAATAATCTCGTAAACGGTATGTGCAATAGAGATGACATTATTCTCCGAAGAGAAACAACCTCTGATTTTTGAGTTATATGTTACGGGCTGTTCTCTGCTGGTACACATTCATTGCGATGAGGGACATCGTAGCTTTGGATTCTAATCGTGAAAACTCAATTTATATTTTGAAAGATAAAAAGTCCAGTAGATAGATTTGCTCCCTGTTGCAACCCCTACACCCGAATAAAGATTGAAAAACCAAAAGGGACAAGAGGTTTTACACTTGTCATATTCATGTATCAATGGTGATTGGCTAGTATAGATAGGGATATAGGCTGTTCTGGAATATGGGACTTTAGAATCCCACTTCTTCAATGTCCGTTTCAGGTAGAGAAATTTTTCCTTCATTTTTGGTTGTGAACTCCATTGCCACGTGAAGTTTATTCTCCATTTATCCTCATTTTCTTTTGTAAAAAACTGAATCCTTGACCGATTTATATCAAAATTAGATGGGAGCTTTGACTCTTAGCTGTATTTTGTCATCCATCAAAAGGTAGCTCTTATTAGTATGTATCTTGTCATTGCTTAAACTATTCTATCCTTTGTGTGACTTGATGGTGGACTTCTATAGGTTTACATACTACATCTGTCCGTCCAGGCTGATCGATGATCACGACTTTATATGTCCCTTCTTATTTATAAATCAGTTCTTTTATTCTGAATGATTCTTGTTTCCATGTTTCTCTTTTCAATCCAACTCTTCTGACCTTCACATCTTTGTTATTTTTCTTATTTAAGATTTGTTTTTGAACTCTTGAATCCTATCGATATTTTCTAACCAGCTATATCAATTTTGAAAGTATTACTCTTTCTGATAAAGACATTGATTCAGCACCTCAAGTATTTGTACTTTTGGCGATAAACTGATTATTATTTCAGATAATATTATATGCATAGATAGAGTTGTAATTTGGAGTCACAAAGCATGTTATAATACCTAATTGCCTTAGGGAAACTCATATTATGAAGGCACCCTACTGAGTCTCACCGGAGGTACCTAAAATCTTAAGTCTATAGCTTTTTATGGGAGAATTTATTAACATAAAATTTGTCACGTTATGCTTTTCTCTTGTTTAAGCCATGGCATTAGGCCATCGGCTGCTTATGCATTTTTCAATCTCTGCTGTTGGGTGTGTGGTGTAGATCTACAAGGCTCAGAGGAATGCTGTTCTATGTATCACTGCATGCCTCCTTTACTGGTAAGTAACCAGCAAGTTTGACGACCTTATCTTCATATGCAAGTATTGAGCGTCTTATTTCACTAACTTTACGTGCTATGGTTTTAAATGTCGGTGCAGGTGCATCTACCGTATTTCCAAGTATTACACGGAGATTCAAAGGATGGAGGAGATTGAGAAGCGGTTAAAGGACGAGTAGATTTTCTGCCAAAACCAACGGATTGACAAGGCTAGATGTAGTTTAATGGAAGAGTGATTTTTTCTCTAATGATAGTTTGTGTACCAACGACTGCTATCTTCACGTTTTACTCTATACGCTTTATGAAGCGCTGTGACCTGAATGTGATTGAAAATATCAATGTTGAATGATTAATTATCCATCTGGTTAGCCAACGAGATGCTTTCAACAGGGTTCGTTCATCCATCAATTCTTGAAAAATAACTTAAAGCACATCAAAACACCTTTTCGTTTGATAGACAAATGTGGAAATGAATTTCAATTTCATATTAGTGGAAAAATGAAAATCAACCAAATCCATAGGAATTCATTTTCTATGAAAAAAAAATGTAGTTTAAAATAATTATACCTTGAAATTCGATTTTCATTTCCACTTTGCAATCAAACGGTCTAAGTGGAATTCATTTTCCTTAAATATGATATTTTTCATGGAAAATGTGACAATCAAACAAGTCTTCATTAATTAAACAATATTGATTTTTGAAAAATAACTTCAAGAACATCAAAACAAACCTGTAAAAGAGGCCGAAAATTCTTTCAAAGACGTTAAGTAGCAGCAAAAATTGAAACAGAGAATATAGGAACGTGCATTTCTCACAACAAAAGCATTGAAAACCAAAATAGTAAAAGCGTAGTGCATGATTTTCAAATGGATAGTCGAACTCCAACAATTTAACGAGTAAAATGGATGTTGATGAACGATTTAACTTTCCAGCCTTCATACAAGCAAGTTCTAAACCCACCCCACCCCACCCCTCGCCCCAGAAGTTGTTAAATGACGGCATCAGTAATAGGAAATGCTGTACAGGAGCTTCCGGTTATTTTGCCTCTCGAAATTAATCACTAGATCATCTATCAAGTCTTCCCAATTTTCAATACCGTCAAGCTGCATAAAGTAGGTTCATATAACAGTAATCAGTCAATTTTTCGAGTTCAAATAGAAAACTTGTTAAGAACAGCAGAGACGTATACCTCCTGGCACAATTGTAAAGCAAGCCGACCCCCTATAGCCGCCTCTTCATGGTTATCTTTTACTTCCAAGTTGATCACTAGAACGGGTTTAAAAAGCACATGATTCCGATTGTGGAGATCTGCAACATTTTCTTTCAATGATGACTGACTAAATTTGCAAAGATACATCTCTATATAAATAGCAGCAAAATGATTTCTCTCGAGTTGCTGAACATGCCTCAATGCACTCATTTATCTGTTGCTTAAATCTGATTACGAAAAATACATTCTAGAAGATTCCAACTGTTGTCCTAGAGTATTATGAGGCTAAACTTGAGTTAATGAGAAAACTTCTACTCTGTATGGTTTCATTACAATTCTTTACAATGAAAAATACAAACCCCAATAAGAGAATTATTTCACTCAACATAAATCTTCAAGTGGTAATTAATAGATTGTAGATGACAGTATCACATTAATAATAAGTTCCTCATAATTGATGTTATATAAGTGGAAGAGGATGTCAATAAATATACAAACCTTCAACGACCATATCAAAAACTTTTTCTTCAAATGTAAGTACCACATCAAAGGTACCATCAGCTGCATTCTCTTGCCAACGCTGAGGAGCGAGTTTTACTGCCACGTTTCTCTTAAGCATTGTTAGTATCCCATTTCGCCGGTATCTGAACAGTTTCAACATTTTAAGACTCAACACATAGTCCTTTGATACACGTATTCAGAGTTATACAAGAACATACATCCGTAGCTTCCCTATTGTAGATATGCTAAAATGTCATATTAGAGGAGAACTATTTGCACTTGGTTTAACAAAGTTCTATACAGTTTCTCCCATCATCATGGACTATATTCTTTTTCCTTTTAAGATGAACAAGACAAACGACATTGCACTTTTGTATCCTTTATAGAGAAATTTAACCAGTGGCAACAAATAAGCATCATAATGCTCATGTTAAAACCATTTCCACAAATCAACAAGACATTGCATTAAAACTTAAAAGAGTAACAGAACTTTGCTACCATTGCAGTGATTGGATATGGTTTTAGGTATTGAAACAAAAGCCCATATATTTAGACATCATTTTACAAAGAAATCGTTGATATGCGAGAATACTTCTATGAAATAGAACTAAACTCGTATTACACTTGCACTACGAATTTAAGCTCGTTCAATAAACATAGCAATCGTTAAGTGTTTAAGAATCCTAATTTTCATTTCCTGTGAGAGCAAGATATAAATAAACTTATTCCATTAACATTACCTATTAGGATCATTGAAGGTTCCTAGTTGTTAAAGGTAAAATTCCCATTTGAAAAACAATAATCAAAATATAAGGACTTAACAAGGTCCAACTTTTAAGATAAAATTCAAAACTCAATTGGGTATTATAGTCCGAAAACTCATAACGACAAATTCAAACAGTGTCAGGAAGTTCAAATGAATCATCAAACATAATTAAACACTGATTTCTAGTACCATAACTTCAAATCTGTACTAGTATCTATATCTTCAGCCACTTTTCCTAAAAAAAAATACGCAGATTATTGCCTTAAAAAAGCATCAAGCAAATTCATTGCATTTTAAACAACACAGGACAATAAGAATAAAAATTGAAAGAGTAGCAATAGATTTAGCAACGAAACAGTAATTAGTATTAAAAAGGGGGAAGAAAAGAAATTGTTTGAGCTTACAATTCGGGGTCTTTGCGGCGGAGGTCTTCGAGCATGTGCTTGTAGGGGGTGCCAAAATCATAGACATTGGGTTCTCTGAGGGAAGGACCAGGGAGCTTAACGTGTTGCCCAGTGCCGTACGATGACACGTCAAATCCTTCTCTCTTCAGTAGCGCATGGGCTTCCATGCTCCGATTCTGATTTGACGAGCACACCATCGCGTACCGAAGCTTCATGCTGCTGACAACTGATATAAATTCAAAGATTTTTCTGGGTAAAATTAGAATAAAATTATTTCACCGATGAAGGGATTTTAAATTTTGATACTGTGAGCGAACCAGAAGAGAGGGAGAACTGGAGAAGGTACGAGAAGACAATGGGGCTTTTTTTTCTTTTTTTTTGGTTAAATTTTAATTTTGAGAAAATCAAAACACCACCATATAAAGAGGCTGTTTTGTACAAATTAAAATCAAATTTTAATATAAATCGAAGTCAAATAATCAATATTAACCACATTTTTTATGGATCCCACTGCTTTTCAATCACACATTTCAAAAATTTCTATTACAATCTACTAAAAATTTAATTTTAATCTCCATTAAACACCATCTAGATTCTTAGTAGATTGTGATAGAAGTTTTAAAAATCAATAGTTTATCATGTTGCTCTTGAAGTAATACAACATTATAATTAATATTTCAGAAAAATATTAATCGTAGATATATCTATTATAAATAGTTTGTTGTTGCTCTTGAAATAACACAACATTATAATTAATATTCTTGAAGAAGAAAAATAATTTTCAATATTTCAGGAGAATATTGACATATTGATATTGAAAAAAGTAATAGTAAAATACAATATGCGTCCAAAGTACCACAGGGGTGAATATGATTTATGAAACTTTTTTTATTCTCGTCTTATTCATTAGAGGTGAATATGATTTCATTTGATTCTAATTCCAAGAGAATTGAATTCAATCGAATCGAACCATAAACTACTGGATTTTTTATAATGAAACCAAATGATTTTTTATTTTTGAGATATGGAATCAAATCAGAACCGAACCATTCGAACACTGAAACTAAATCCGCCCAGATCATAAGACTTCGACCTGGGTATAGGCAAATCAGGGGCCCACCTAAGGCGTAAAGAACAAAACTCTCCGATATAATGATCAACAAAATCCAAAAAGCACAATTGATTCTTTCTACAGGCGGCTTGCTTGGAAGTGAACTTGATTGTCTTCCATGGTTCTGGATTGGTTCTAATTTCAATACCGATTGAGAACAAAAGAAAATACAACATTGTGGGCATGTAGAGATTTATCGATGGAAAAAGAAAGTCCTTATCTGCCTTCCTTCCTTTGTATGGCAATGTGGGAAGACAAACGTAGTCGTGTATAAAGGAAGTACCACAGGGCAAAAAACTTTACATATAAGTTGTGTCGTGTTGTGGCATTTGTATATTTATAGTGATGGGAATAAATTCTTATTTCAGATACTCAGTAGCATGATTACTATCATGGACTTCGATTTCTTCATACTGATAGGTCCATGTTCTTGGAAAGCTAACGTATTATATTATGTATTTTTCAGTATCCAAAACTGCAGGAGTTGAACTCGCCAAATATACGTCTCACAATGGAGAGATTAATATTTTTACAGATTTGATCTAAAGATTCTAGAATATTCCATGGATTTGTGTTTTTGATTGATTGGGTGATGGGGACGGAGGATAACACTGGCCAAGGGGGAACAACGAGCTTTTAAGGCTCGCTCTGAAACTGGATCAATTAGGGCTTGTGTTGTTCCAAGGAATTAGTGATACAAGTATTGTTGTTCTTCACTTCAAGATGGTTAGTTCTTCTAGCATCTTTGGCGAAGCGTAATAAAAAAAAGTTGTACCCAATTTTGATCAACCGAAAAATATTTATTTTAAATAAATTATTTATGCGTGAGTAAACTTGTAACTGAACTTTTTAAGCTTGGCCGAACATTTTTTTAACCTTTTTGCTGTTCTTGAAGAAATTTAAATCTGTAAATTGTTCAAAGGCATTCTGGATATTTCAGAACATAAATACTTGAAGCAGGCTATGAAGGTTTTAAGTAACCCAGTTGAGGTTAGAGGTGGTGATTGTTCGTCAATGGAAATCAGGACATCATTTGAACTCTTGCACGCTCGTCTGCTGCTGTGATCTGTACACACGAGACGAGTATAGTGACTATTTTGTATTCACCTGTGGAAATGAGAGAATATATTTTCCATGTACAAATTGGATAGAGGAGCTAATTATCTACAGTCTATTGTTGCTTACACCCTTTTTAAAATTTTATGTGCATGTTAATTCAGGTAGCATTTTTAACCCGAGATTTAGAATTTTCCTTTACTTAATGCAACGGTGGCACTTTCCCATTGGATTTCACATCAATGTTTTCTTGACTTCTCCGTGTTATTCAAATTTACATCTATGGGTAAATCATATAGAAATTTAGTTCATTTTGCTAACCTAAATGCACAAATCTCTCAACACTCGACATACTGACGTTACCTTAGAAAAAAAAAACACACAATTCGTGCATTGCATGAGCGTGAAACTAGTTGTATTAGAAAACTCACAAGTATTGAAATAATAAAAAGAAAATTACTATTTCTTAGTTTATAAATAACTTTTCTTATATGAAAATTTACTCACAAGTGATTTCATTGGTTACAAATGAATTCTTTAGTCTGTAATTTTTCACTTATAAAGTAATTTGTTACTTATAAATGATTTAGTCGGTAATTTTTTTACTTATATAGTAATTTGTTACTTATAAGTGATTTTTATATCATAAGCAATTTTTTACTTATAGGTGAACTTTTCATTTATAAATGATTTTTTTACTCATATAATTTTTCGTATATAAGTTTCTGCTTAAAAGTTATTTTTTACTTCTAAGTGAATTTTGTACTTGCTATAATTTTTTTTTCCTTGCTTATAACTATTTTAGATATAAGTTATTATTTTTTACTTACAAGTGAAATTTTTAGTTATTATTTAATTGTAAGTAAATTATTCAATTCAACTATTTTTTTCGCAATTCATAAAATGATTGAATAAATAATTTTGAACCCACCTCATATATTACGGTTTCATTCAATGCAATGTAGCTCTGAAGTTATGGGGTTTCGAGTAAAAATTGAGGCAGCCATTGCAATACGAATTGATTTGTTATTCTGAATTTCATATTCGCAACGAATATCTCACACTTCAAATTGCGTTAGTATGTGTAGTTGAAGGTTTTTTTCGTTGATTTTCTCAGACCGAACAAGTATTTCATTCATCATTTAAACTAAGATTTTTGTGGGTTAATGCGTTTACATAGCTGGGTGCGTGAAGTACATCATTTTACTGAAAGATACATTTGATTCTTTCCAATTATATTTTAATCCTTGAACAAAGTTATATCTACCATCGATATTTGCTACACTATGAGACATTGATGAGTATGATCTGTTGAGCTTTGAAATGTTGAGTACGAATTGGGTTCATAGTTTACAATTTTGATCGGAATGTATGAATGGCTTCGATGATCATAGCGACTTATTTTGCATTGTGAGAATGATGCTTGTTAAGTGATTATAAGTTTTTGTCCCTTATTTTCATGTCAAACATAGTGGACATTACGTAACATTGTGACGTAAAGTCGGTGGTTTTCCTTCTATATCCATTATTGTCCAGGTTTTATATTTCATCTTCCATGCAACCATCTCGTCTAAAAGTTTAAACTCTTAGAAAGAAATCCTAAACTATAGATATGAATATGAAGAAATAACTGCCCTTAATTCATTTCTAAGGCAGTCGATAAAATTTTGATGGGACTCAAAATCTGTCGAGAATAACCAATGTTTTCGCCAGACCAAATAAAACACATTAAATTACATAATGCGAAGTAAATGAGAATGGGACTCCGAAAAAGTCAAAACTAAATGGAGAAGAAAGGTCATTCTTAGGCGAGTGAAGTGACCTATAATGATCGTCAAAAGAAAGAAGATAATAGAGTTGTAGAAGATCACGAACGAGGCCTTCTTTCAAGCTACTGAGTAAGAGAAGATGCATTACCAGTAGATGCAGAAGCAGTGGAAGAATTTTTATGATTATGCATCCACACTTTGAAAACTTTCCTACTAATTCCAATTCCTCTGCAGAACCTCTCGGTTTCATCTTCTTCATCTTTCCTCTGCAACTTCCACCCCAAATTCTCTGCGAATTCGAGCATTTTCTCCTTTTGCTCTTCTGTGAACTTTGTCCTAAACCTCTTCTTGCTGCTTCGCTCTGATTCCAGTGATTGCACTCCACTGCCGCCGCCATATTCTATCATCTCTGCCCCCGTACCATGTGCCACGCCCCGGCTGCTGTAGCTTGCTCCATAGGTGATTTTCCGATGGAAGTTGCGGTGGCAGCCACATGCAGCGCAGCGTAGGCCACCCAAGGAAGTGTCATCTAGAGTAAATTCTCCACAGCCATCAGTTGCATAGCTACCAAGTGTAGCTGCATGGTTTCTTAGACACTCTCTATAGATGTCATTAAGGCTGTCTTCTTCCATCTCCATGCTCCTCGTTGAACCAAGAATTTACCTTTTCTTCTCTTCACCTGTTTGTGGAATCATTATTTGGGGAACAAAATGAAGGGAAATATAGTTTATGCCATATTATACAACTTGTATATATGTGTTGTGTATGGTTGTTGAGGTTACATCACTGTTATGATACTTGTAACTTGGGATAAGTATAAAATATCCCCCCCTACCTCCCACCCCACACCCACACTCGTACACAAACACAGCAAGAAAGAGAGACAAGGGCGCTATAGTCTTAAAATCTGACATTTCCACATATAGACACATATTGGGGACCCATGAATAGAATGGGATTAACTCAATAATGCACATAGGGAACATGCAGAAAATATTCTACAATACACAGCTAGCCTTTTTTGTCCTTGTGCTCATTGTGAGAGAACTCAGATATGTGTAAGAAATTCTACTATTTGTATTAGAACTCGTAATAAACACTCCGATTGCGTTGGAACTGACACTCGAAGAGTGAGCTTCTAGAGGATAGCTTTTAGCATTATAAGCATCAGGCATTACAAGGTGGACGGGAGGTCATTTATGCACACGTGGTATGGACATCAACTCAAATCATGACACCTCATATGCTAGGTGGGTAAGAGAGAGAAATAGAGTGGTGGACTCACCTGCTCGGTGTCCAAGTATCGTGATTTGAATGGTTCGGGATCAGACATGTAATAATTTGAGCAGTAATTTGAGCGGACCTTCTCACTCACGTCTTTCTTGGTGAAAGATGCCAAGCAAATGAAAGGAGGCATCACGAGCCAACAGCTCCATATGCTAGCTTACAACGGCTAAAATGTCATTGCTTGCTGAGCTGGGCTCATTAAAGGGTTTTATTTTCACTACCCTAGAAAAAGAAAAGGAAAACGTAGAAAAGAAAATTATTGTAATGGTACACTTGATATGTCTCTATAATGGGAAGGGCTTTTATGGGAGCATTGCTTTGTCTCCTTATCAGTAGTCATTATTATTCAGTGATCACATGCAATTGCAAGTTACTGGTTTGGAAGAAGAAAACAAGAAATGGTGCGTGGGACTGGGCAACTTGCTAGTTATGTTATGGCCACAAAACAAAGAAATAAGAGGACAAAGGTTAAAAAGAGAACCCAAATAATTGTTGGTCAGTCAGTGCATTTTACCATCAGTCGGGATGCCATAATTAGATGACTCTGCAGTACAATGAATACGATTGTAAACATGTCAAACTTCAAGCTACAAATAATCCTATTTAATCGTCAAAACACGTAAGAAGTAACAATGCAATCCACTTTTCTGCCTAATCAAATATGCCGGCTTCTGTATATATGCTGAACATGTCAGTTCCAATACAGGAGAAGGCTTCAAAGTTCGTTATTCAATGGAAATATAATATTTGGAATTTTACATCTTATAATTTCCCTGGTTCAAGAGCTAGGACATAATTTAAAAAAAAATTGGGATTCCTACATAGAACAACATTCTTAACTACAGTTGCAAATACATTCAAAATAATATGTGCTTTCTTCAATTTTAAGTCTATGAAAGAACACAAACCTCTAGAAGTAAGATATCTCGGGCTTCTTACCGAAGACCATTTTCCGCAGATGTCTGGCATCTTAGAATCCTTAGCTGCTCCAAAATGTATTGTTTTCTGTTTAACTCCTGTTTCTGACTCCAAAGAATATAGCAACATAAGAAAAATAGAAATATCATTCCACCAATGTACCCAACCTGATTCAAAACAAGAGTGGTAACAATCATGGAAATCAAATAGAAAGAGATTCCATTTTGTTTTTATCAGTTTCTCAGAAATGTAGTTGGCAAGAAATGTGCCTCCAAGTATAGCAATTGATGTTGCTAGGAGATGTCCTATGATGGCCCCACTTGCGACTCCCCATGGAGACTGTAGCACAGATGCAATAAATAAAGTTTTCTTGATATCTAGCTCGTATTTTATGAAGAACGGAATTTAATGTCACTGCTACCAGGGCTTCACCAAGAGATATTGTTGCCAGCATTGAGCAGTCTCCTCATTCCTAAAAGCAACAGCAAACGGTAATGGTTCAAATTTTAGTACGAAAGCAGTTCAAGCTCAAGCACCTAAGTTGTAATTGAAATCCAAAGAATATGTTTTATAGACCATAAACAATTATTTTCACTGCAAAAGGCTCAATGACTTCCTCAGAACATCAAGTGGATTCGACAGCCGTTCGACACCTGTGAAGGCATTATGCATAGAAGTCGTGATAATGAAAATTCAGAAAACAAAATTATTTAGGAGAGAGAACAAATGTGGCCATTGATGATCGAAAGAAAAAATTTCCGGGCGAATTCTATGCATTCTTGAATTCTTTGTACTAACAAAGTAATTAACATAAGATTTGATTAGAGAATGGAATCCATGAGACAGCTGCAAAAAGATACCTTTTCCTTCACTAGCTCCTCAGCTTCAACAAATTCGTCAGATTCCTGGTTGCCTTGATCACCAGTTTTAGCTAATGTGCATGGAAGTAACCATGAATATTTAATTGATTTCAGACCAAAGTACATCAAAATGGTCACTGCTGCAAAGTCTCCAATTGGCAAGGCTGTTAATAAGAAATCCTGGTTGCAAAGAAGAAAAGTTGGTTGAATGGTAGATGGTCATAAACTCATTTCGTTTAATTAGGTAATCATTTGAACAGAACACGTTTAATAACACAGATACACAGAAAGAATCAAGATGGCAAGGACAACTACTTGTTTGAAACTGAGTGGGCACTGAATGAAATATTCGGCCAATAATGACAGACAGGACAGTCATAAGTGATAATGCACAAAGAACCTGATCCATAGTAACATTGGTAAAAATAACAGCATGTCTATTGCCAGGGTCGACCCTTATATTGTGTGAGCCTTACGCAAACTTCAATTATGGGCCCCTATGAATATTAAGCCCCTATTTGATAGAGATTAAAATCATTTTTAACAAATTTCGATAAAAGTTGATAGAGTGTTTTGTTAAAAAGTCGTAGGTCCTATAAAATGCGTTGTTAAAATTAATTGTTGACTTAAACTTAGAAAACAATTAAATTAAATTAAAAAATAATTAAATATAATCAAGAAAATTGGAAGACAAAATGCAAGATTTAAACTCCACAAGAAGCATAAAAAAAAAGGAAAAATAGAATACTAGTGGATTTAAAAAATCCCAAACCAGATTACATAATAAATAAAGAAGCATTAGTTTAATTGAAATATTAATCAATACAATGACACCATTGAAAAAAAAATTGGATAAATAAAATGAAATGCAAGAACCTAGAGATATAAATGAGTACCAAGGCTTTAGCATCAGCTCCTTGAAAAGTGTAACCACCATGAGAGTATTAGAAAAAGTAATGGCCATCAATTTTGAAGAAATAAAAGTGACATTTTGTTTCTTATAAAGAAAAATGAAAAATGATGGTTAGGAACATAAATGGACAAATTAATTATATATAGAGAAAGTGATGAATGTGATACACGAATGCATGCAATAACTTTTATGCCATTTATATGATTTTTTAGAGATATTTGTATTTTCAAATTTTATTAGATTCTTGTGTTTGCATATGATAATTCTAATTTAAAGAATTTTACAATTTTAGTTTTCTTTTTTCTTCGACCAATCAATTAACCTTATATAATTTGGGGCCCTCGTTAAAACGGGGCCTTAGGCGATCTCCTACGCAGCCAGTATTCAAGGAATGACGACTTCGGTGGTTGGGACATATCTTGCATAGACTCAAAGGGGCTTTCATCATAAGAGCTGTTCAATCTTACTAAAAATGCATTAGAAGAGGGAGTAGTAGATCAAAACTATCATGAGCTGTCGTGGTCGCTAAGGATCTTTACCATTGTGGAATCAAATTAGTATGTAATTCAATTGGAAACACAAATTTTTTTCCCCCAAATTATGAATAGCTGGTAAGGCTTCTCTGTTCAAGATTCGTATTCTAATTTCCCAAAATAATCCCCAAACAAAACTTTAAGCATCAGCATGAACGATTGTTAAAAAAACTCCCATCAAAGCAGAACCAGAAGGGCCTTTGCAATAAAAATTGAATATAACTCACACCCTATTTACATGTGCTTTGAGTGAAAAGATAAAAGAGACATAAAAAGCATGCTAGAAAAACATACACAGACACACACAGTGAGAGAGATTCTTTCCAACAATCATATTACATGGCCAACAGTTCAGCAATAAAAAATGTCTGTTAGATTAATCCACACAAATTCAAAGCAGAGCAGACCCAGAAGTAAAATGTCAATGCAATAATAAAGCAGAACTTTTAATCTGAACAACTTGATGAAGACTGTAATGAGGTTAACAATGGGAAATTGGACAATTAAAAAACTATTAAGAGGTCTACATATATTTATGAATACACTATGACATAAACATTAACCATGCCATATATCCATATTCATTTGGAATACATGAGATTCCAGTCAAAAGGTTCATAAACAAAAGTTTTCAGTGGACATACAACCATCGTCATTGAAATAACATAGGGATGCCAGCCTCAGAGGCTACATATTGATTAACGCAATATACTTACTATATATAAGTAAATGACTAATAATTGGCTACACAAGCTGCACATGCACGTATATAATATTATGAGCTCAGAAATCATTCAAGCAAAGTAAATCTCAGGATATCTTGTCTCTTGAACAGATATCTTCTCACAAGAAGAAAACTAAAAAGAGGTGAATTAGATTTTATGCAAAATTGCTAGACTTGATTACAGCATTTATCATAACTGATTTCAAGTACAAGGAAAATGGGAACCAGAAGTAAATAAATAAATAAAAGAGCAGGTCAAATGTAAAAAATGAGCGAAAGGAAATACAAATCATATATGTATGCATACGCGCAAAAGCAAATATACAGAGATGGCAGAAACTTTTTTAATGCTAATATACAAATGCTAAAAAGAAGAAAGGAAACACCGGATCTTGTGTTATTGGACATAGCTTACCTTGCCACAATCTCAGAAACAAAATATCAAAGAGAATGCAGTAGTGAAGCCAGACTTTGCAACTGATGGTAAGAGTAATGTAAATTTTTTTGTGAATACATTCTCTAAAAATATTAAAGTGCATCTGCAAAGCATGAGAGCTATAGAGAGAGAGGATATGGGATTTGAGCGGGTGATATCTCACTGCCATTCACGAAAATTGTAAACATTAGTTAGGATTGGGGTAAGTCCTTTTTCGGGGAAAAATGACACATTCAAGTGAAGTGAATAATAAACTGTCAATGCACATGCTGAAAAAGTAGATAAAAATAATAGCAAAAAATCCAAACATTTATCTATCCATCCATGAGGTAGATCAGCAGCTATTCCACCAATACGAAAATAATTATGCATCATTCGCATACCGGTGGCACCTTTGAATAGGTCATATATCAATTCTCGTTCTCGAAAAATATAGAAGAAAGGGGGACCACCAAGGGATAGTATAGGAATATTCACCTGTTGTCCATCGACTACGCCTTTCGGCCTGATCTTAGGCCCTAACAGA